>JAJIBD010025819.1:0-117877 GCA_021461705.1 Cryptotis parvus | reverse complement strand
GAGATCAGGGCTCTTTCAAAAGATGTTAAGCAAAGTGCTAAGTGCTGGAACCCTGGTCTCAGGTAAACATGTCAAGAAACTGGAGAAGCTGTACCTGAAGAAGCAATACCAAGGGAATCTGTGACGATCTTCAGAAGTTGTAAAAAGCTATCACGTTCTGGAAGAATTAGACTCACTCTGGTACAGGGGTAAACTAGGACAGGCTGGGCATAAGTTCCCAGGATGGAGGTTTCACCTTACTTTGACTGAGAAGGTGAAGTAAGTCTTATTATAATAGAGAGAAATGACTTTCTGGAATGCTACAGAGAAGACCAGATAAGAAATTTTATTCTGAGCTTCCTGTAAGGCATAAACAGATGCCTCTCAAGAATATTCTAGCAGTCTGCATTTTAGGAGACACTGGCCTATAGTTTTGGATAACAGATAAGTTGAGTAGAATAAACAAAAAGGAATAGTTGTGTCTGTGCTTGCCTGACACTGGGCAAACAAATAAGACTTCCACTTCCCACAAAGGTACCAGTTGGCTCAGAACTGCATAGAGGTGAACCTACATCCCCAAAAATGATTGGTTATCAGCTTAGGAAATTGCTGCCTAAGAAATGACTTAGGCAATATATAAGAGGTGGGAGGAAGAGAGAGAGAGAGAGAGAGAGAGAGAGAGGAGAGAGAGAGAGAGAGAGAAGAAATAGAAGAAAAGTGTCTGCCATAGAGGCAGGCTGGGGAAAGGGGAGGGAATCTGAGAATACTGATGTTGGGAAGGCGTGGTAGGGGAATGGGTGCTGAAACACTGTATGACTGAAACCCAATCACGAACATCTTTGTAATTGTATATCTCATGGTGGTATAATAAAAAAATTTTTAAAAAGAAAGATCATTAAGGCAATAAAGTATAAACAGAAAAAAATGGCTCAAAGGTCCAGTTCCTCTCACAAAGGCCAGTACTCAAGAGACAAGGGTTGATGCTAGAAAAACAGATTTATTTGGGTGCCAGCAAGCAGAGAAGACGGTGGGCTTGTACCTAAACATCTTACTCGTAGGCTGGGACTTGTAGTTTCGTGAGTTGGAAGAAGTAGGCCAACACAGGAAAGAGTAGTGGGCTGGGGTCAAGGGACAAAGCTGGGCAGAGAGACGGCTAGTCACACAGTCTCTGATGTCAGTGGTTTGAGGACAACATAGGGTGTGTCTAATTAATCTTTGTCAAACTTAAGGTGTCAACTCTGCAACATTAGTCTTTGGTGGCCTATGTCCCAGAGACAAGCTATCTGATGTTTGTTCTTTTCCTCTCTTCTGCATTTCTTACTTATGTACTCTAAAACACTATAAACACATCTCTCAACATAAAGGGGAAAGCAGAAGAAGGGGTGAAAGATATAAAATTTCTATGGAGAGCCAGATGGAGCTTTCAGTGTTTGCCCACTTAGTTACTATATAGACAAAGGCATTTGTAGCTTCCCAATTTTATTCTAGATAGAAATAGTGCAATCCTAAGTTATCCTCAATAATGTGCATGACCTGGTAGAATTAATGTCTTCAAGAGTGTCATCGGTTTCAAGGCAGTTCTTTGAGTTTTTGGAACAAGTGACATTTGGATTTCAGTGGGATTATATCTGCTTTTGACCTATATTCCCACTGAGTAAAGACCTCTGGCCTTACCATAATTGGCCAAACTGCAATCAAAAGTAGAAGCAATGTCTCTAGTTAGTTGAAACCAAGAAAGAAGGTTGGAGGGTCCTAGGTGCCTCCAAGTAAGATTGGAGGGTTCTGTGTGCCCTTAATTCCACAAGACAACTTTAATAATATCTACAAAGTATATACTTGTACAATATATATATATATATTCAAAATCCAGATTTGTTTAGGGTATATCTGGGTATGAGTTCCATTTTCAATAATGAGGCTAAATTTCAACAAAATATAGACCAACAAAAATGCACTGTTTCATTACTTACTTTACAGGGCCAACTATTGCTATAAACAAGCCACTAAATTTTCACTATATCAATATTTGATATTGATAAATCAAAATTTCAAATTCTGGGTTTCTTGCACCAGAGAACTGGAAATCCAATGTGATAAGTGCCCTTAGCATTGCCCACTCCAATGGATGTTGTTTGTCTGAGGATAGGGACCTTGGCATCCCCACCCACACACATAATCTGGCTCAGAGGCCTTTGTTTTAATACACATTTGGAATGAGCAAGGGAATGGGCCTGAGGAATGTGTGGAAAACAGGACTTGAAGTTATTCATGAAGCTGGTGTCCAACATAAAAGCTTCCTGCTTGTGGCCAATCATATTCTGACTCCTTGCCAGTGTAGAGGGACCTGGGAACATCCAAGACTTCTGAAGATGTGCACTAACTAATTTCTCATTCCCTTCAGGGAAAACCTCCAAACTAGAGCCCACTATCTTATTTGATACCCAGAGCTCTGTGAGCAGACTGGGTGACTGGAGTGTGTATGATTCTGTGTCTGTTTCAAGGAGCAAATAGAAGGATGGGGAGCTGCAGAAACCGAAAAGACTCCCCCAGCATCAAAACATTTGGCCCATGGCGTGACTTTCAAATGTCCTTCAAGCAAGCAGCTACACTCCTCAACCTCATTACATACTTGCTGGTTCTCCCAGGAAACTTGCTGGGCCCCTGAGCAGTGCTAGCTGAGTAATGGAGCTGTTCCAGACAGGGTTAAGTAAACATGTGTTTTCTGTCTTGCTGTGGACAACCAGGGAGTTGGTCCATGGGGAAAAGAGGGATACCTAGCACAGGTCTGAGCTCAGGAGACAGGTAACATACAGAGCCAGATGGCAGCAGGATACCCATGTCACATATGGGCCATGAAGAATCTAACACAGTGTGTGGGTCGGCGGGGAGAGGTTGGAGGATGTGTAGCTTGCCCAGAGGCCTCCTCACTAGGCTGAGCACATATTACTGGCAGGCTCCAACAGAATGGGGCATGAAAGCAGCTGGACTGGTGTGATCCAGGGCACAGAGTCATTGGGTTTCTCCTTCAGCTTAGTCCCTACCAAGTTCGGTAACATTTCCCAGCCATGGAAGGCTGAGATCTTGGGGAAGAACAGGGGTTTTGGAGGAAAAGATCAGGGACCATGAGAAGATCCTATGCTCTGCAAAGGCCCAAGAATGGGGTCATCTTTTTTGTAAATTTTATTTATTTTTTAATTAATACTTTATTATACCACCGTGAGATGTACAATTACAATGTTGTTCATGTTTGGAGGTTTTGGTCACATAATAAGAACGGGGTCATCTTCTGGCAGCAATACCAATGATCCCCTCCCTCCTCCGTAACAGAATGTTGCAGATGTGGTTGTGGGTACCCCCTCCTGAGGGCAGATATTAAATGAGCACATTGCCAAATAATGATTTGGTCACAGTGCTTTATTGATATCTGGAAAGACTCGCACATGGACAGACTCCCTCCTTCGATCCAGCAGCGGGCCCAACTCCCACCTCCCACAGGTAATTACCTGTGCCTAATTGGGTCTGAAAGCAGCAGGGTGGTGTGGAAAGTGAGGCAGCCAGCACACTTTGTATTTTTCCGAGCTCTCCTGGGGAAGTCTTTCGTGCTGGGTCACTGGGCTGAGAGCTGAGCGGCTTCTACAGGAAACCCAAGACCTCAGCACAGAGCCACATCCTTAGGCAAAACAGATGACTCCTCCAGGTCTGTAAATAAACAGAAAAGATGTGATGTTAAGTGGGGTTAGGGCACTGAAGCATTCCTCCTAGTGCCTAGCACATCCAAGGAGCTCAGGGACTGTTAATTGAATAGGAACCTTCCAATATGCAGAGAAATGCTTCACCCCAACCCCACCCTATCTCCTTGCTAAAGCAGGCTCATAAATATCCTCATGAGTCCACTTCTTACACATTGTGCTTAAGTGCATGTTATTTGTATTTATCTCCTTTGCTTTTCCACCCAGCTCTATTAGATCACCAAGACAGATAAAATTAGTCTCCACAGTTTACAAATAGCGAAGTTGAGGTCAACAGAGGGCATGTGGCCTATAAAAGTTTGTGTCCTTTAGCCAAACGATGGTTTTCAGTGTTTGTCACAGCTGAGGTCAAAAGGAATAGGAGTCTGGGGAGGGGAAGAGTGAGAAAGCTGGTGGGGGACCAGAAGGCAACTTTATAGGTCCAACTCTGGAAGAACAAAGAAGAGCAAATCTGCACTTCTCGGCAGTGGGGATGGTCTGGGCAAAAGGTACTGAGGCAGGAAAGGGGCAATGGGGATTCCTCTCTGCATGCCCCTATCCTGTAGGGGAACAAGGCCCGTGTGCTCTGGGACAACACTGTGAACTCTAATGTCCAAATAGACAAGTACAGAGAACAGCTTTAGCTGGCTCTAGCTAAGCTCTAGCTAAAGCTGGTACAGAGACCAGCTTTAGCTGGAGAATCCAATGATGAACAGAGAAGAACACTTCTACCCACCATTGGCAGCCAGTCCTAGAGACATAGGATAGGGACAGAGATAAAGAAAGGAGAGGCGTAGTGGCCACCACATCTGGGGCCTTGGTCTACACCTGGAAGTGTGTGGGGACTACTACTGGCTCTGTGATTGAAGGTCACTCATGGCAGAGTTCTGGAGATCTTGTGGTGCTGGGGACTGAGCCAGGGTTGGTTAAGTGCAAACACCTTAAGCCCTGACCTAGATCTTTAGCCTCTCCTGTGGGGGCTCGGCATAGGACAAGGTCTCTTCCTAGGGTGCCACCACAAACCTGGGAAAGTGGTCAGGATTCTTGCATCTTCCTTCCAACTTTCCCGCCCCTCCCATTTGCCCCCTTGACCCTCCAGCCTATTCTCCTGATGGGAGATTTAGAATAAGTGGGACCTTGGCTCCAGTCTCCATCTGAAAGGAAAAGTAACTCCATCTTGAAATAAGACAGTCCATCTTGACTGACTACAATCCCTGGGTTAGGGGGAAGAAAAACAGGCCAGACCCAAGGTCAGACTCAAAACCATTGACACACAACTATAGATGTTTGAATAAGTTAGGATGTTCTAATCATTCTGTTTTGTCATGTACTTTTTAAGAATAAGAATGCATGTTGCTGGGAATATCAACTGGTATAGCCTTTTTGGAAAACAATATGGACATTCCTGCAAATGCTAGAAATTGAGCTCCCATTTGACCCAGCCTTATCACTCCTGGGAATATACCCTGGGAGGCCAAAAACACACAGCGGAAACACCATCTGCACTTTTATTTTCATAGCAGCGCTATTCACAATAGCCAGAATCTGGAAACAACCAGAGTGCCCGAAAACAGATGACTGGGTAAAGAAACTGTAGGTACACCTACACAATAGAATACTACACAATTGTTAGGAAAAATGAAGTTATGAAATTTGCCTATAAATGGGTGGACATGGGGAGGATCATGATGAGTAAAATTAGCCAGAAGGAAAATTGTAGATATAGAATGACTGCATTTATTTATTTGCATTTTATATATATATATATATATATATACATATTATGATACCAGTATTCAAGGTCAGGCAAAACATGGATCAGGAGGTCTTGCTAAAGGTGGAAATTACCACAAACATGTGGGAGTCAGAGGTTAGGTAAGACATAGAAGAGAACAGTGTGCTAATAATTGTTGAAAGTGATAATACCAATCTAGAACTGAGCACTGAATACAGGCAAAAAGATACACATGATAACCTCTAAATGTATGTATAACAATCCACAATGTGTAAGAAAAGGAAGAGAGAAATAGAGAGAAATAGAGAGAAAAGAGATAAAGAACCTGCCATAGAGGCAGGCTAGGGGAAGGGAGAGGAAATCGGGGACATTAGTCAAGGGAATGGGCACCGGTGGAGGGATGGGTGCTGGAACACTGTATGACCGAAACCCAAGCATGAACATCTTTGCAATTGTATATATCACGGTGGTATAATAAAATATTTAAAAAATAGAATAAGAATGCAATACTCAACCTGCTTATGTAACCCTCAGAGACTTCAGTAGCTTGGGCTTCCATGTCTCTTGGTCTTGTGAATCCTCAGTACTGAGTCCCTTGTATGAAGTGTTTCTATGTGTGTAAATAAACTCTGCTTCTGTACTTGGTCTCTCTGTTTGCAGTTTATATACACCTTGGGAGTGGTGGGTTCTGTGAGGGTTGTCTGGAGGCCTGGTGGCCTAAAGCAGACATACTTCACTTTTGCTCTGCAAGTTCAGTGCCTGCAAGGCAAGGCTTTTCTCTCATATGTGGGCCAGAAACTTGGGGAATGTGTAAGTGAGAAAGGCAGTAAATGATCGAGGGGGTAAATGAGACTGGTGGCTTCCAAATCTGAAATCTAAGTGTCATGACAACCAAAGAAAGAAAAAGGTTGAGACCATCTGGCTCCCTGCTGGGTCCTGAGCTGACACTTGCCTGGCACTGAAGGAACTGTCCAATGTACAAGAAGTTAGTCTTAACAGCACCCACTTGCCCCTTTCACACAGATTCCTACAGGGTTTGAGACGATGTCTTGTATGATGATCTGGCCCTTTATTATAGCAGAGACAGTAAAGCATGCCTCAGAGAATACAAGCTTGTTCATATATAGGGATTGGTTCATAAGCCAGGAATCAGTACAAACCATCTGCCCGTCTTCCCCAAGCTTGTGGCTTGGAACATGGATCCAGAATCACCCAGTGAGCCTGAATACAGGAGAAGGCCTGAGAACTAGCCTTGGTTTCTCCCTCAGTGGCACATGAGGGCCCTGCCACAGGATAACAGGCCGCAAGCCTGCATGGCGCTATGGCCACCCGACCTTCCTTCCTAGTTCAGCGACCTCGATGGCTCATGCTGGGGTCCTCAGGAACCTCTCTTCCTATGACTCTGCTCTTGGGGGTAAAGGGAACACACACCCAACTCTGTCCCTATGACCTCTGAAGGCAAGAACCAAGCAGTGCTGGCTGGAATGAAAACTCCAGCCCTTCCTGCGGTGATGTCAGGGATCCTCTCCTGGCCTCAGTTTCTCATCTGCGAAAAGGGTCTGGGAGTATTGGTCTGAAACAGGAGACATGTCAGTGACTTTAGGTGATGCTCAGTGGGAAGAGGACTCAGAGGGAGGACTTGGAACCCAGTGCTTGGCACCTCCACTGTCCAAATCTCTGCTGGGAACCAGTCTCAGCCTTCTTGTTCCCCCGATCACTGAAACTCAGTATTGAGGGGCTGTTTCAGAATTGGAGGTCAGAGTCAAATGTGATGACGTAGAGCCATCTGGGAAGTGTGGGGCATGAGGATGGAGCCCCTGCAGCTCACCCGCTCTCATTATCTACTTTTACAAATGCATTGAGAGGAGTCAGAACCTGTCTATGGAGAGTCTGGAATGAAAAAGATTGATGCAAACCACGACTCTGGTGCCAGCATCAAGCTTACTGGCTGGTAATCTCATTTGTTCCCTCACCCCTGTCAAGCAGCATCCAAGGTGAGCAGAGTGAGCAGGTGTCAGGCCAGCAGACCTGCCTGCCTGGGGCTGGCCAGTTAGTGCCCCTCTGTGTCCAGTATCAATGATACCAGCAGTGAAATTACATTGATATTGATCTAAAGAACATTTTATTGATCATACATGGGGTGGGGGTGGGCAAACTCTTTGAAACATAAACCTATTATTTTAAACAATTTGTTTCCAGCCTGAGGCATGACTGTTTATGAGTCTCATCACCGGTGCAATGTTCACCAGAAGCTTCCTTAGGGAAGCTTCTGGGATATACTGGTTTTGGGAGACCACCTCAGCCTCCCAGGAAACCTGCCATGGGCAAGTAAGACCTTTTTCATGACTTTCCTTAGAGCTCTTTCTATAGAACTTGAAACACTTTCTCCACTTCATTATCTGACTTTCCTTCCCCCATGCTTCTACATTTCTGGATGATTTTGAATGGTAGTGGTTGGTGGTGAAGATGTCAGGTCCTCCCCCAAAGATCTTTTGCAAGTGTGCACCATAATTTCAGCTACAGAGGACCGGATCGATAGCACAGTGGGTAGGGTGGTTTGCCTTGCATGCGGCCAATCCGGGTTCAATCCCTGGCATCCCATATGGTCTCCCAAGCACTGCCAGGAGTAATTCCTGAGCAAAGAGCCAGGAGTAACCCATGAGCATCACCGGGTGTGACCCAAAAAAGCAAAATAAAAAAAATTCATCTACAGTTACTGCTCCCCCATGGCTACCCCTCTTCTCCCTGCTCTTGTATCAAACTCCATTAAACATCTTTCAACTGAATCAAAATTGGTGTGAACTATGCATGAAACCTGGGACTTCTTGGAAAAATACACTCACAGACGTCTTCTTTGTAGTCTTTTGCAGAATGATGCCATTGGTATAGACACCCAGGCCCACAGTGACCCTGCGCCCAACCTCAAGGAGATGTGAAAGTTTGTCCACAATGGTTTCTTTCAGAGGACTGTCCCTGTATCTTGAGAGAGAGAAACCCTTCAAAGGGTCAAATCCCAGGAGGCAGGGTTAGCAAGGAGTGAGAGGGGCATAGCAACTTAATAAGCATCAAATTGTTCCACACACAATGATGGTAATTGAATACTTCCTTACCATATACAGAAGGAGATCAGAGGAAATGGAGTCTTGCATACAAAACTGTACAACTCTTAGAAACAACATAGGTGTAAATCTGCGTGGCTTTGAATTAGACCATTTCTCACCTTGGACACCAAAGAAAACAACAGATGGAAATAAACTAACTCCAAATGATGAACTTACTTTAAAGGATGCCTATGGAATGGAAAGAGTATATATTTGACACTCTAAAATAAAAACAAATTTTTCATCATTTATCATTGAAATGAGAACATTCTCACTCAAGATAGATATCAACCCTTAGAAGACTTTGACTGTTAGAATCAGAAGTCTACATTGGTAGACCCATAACCAACTCCAGGAGCTGTCCTCAACAGAGTTCCTGCCAAAGATGGAGACCATTATTTGGAGGTCAGGAAAAGACATAAAGAAACAGATATATACATACAAGCCCATCTATGGACTATCTGTCCTATTGGAGGCGTTATTCAGTCATGAGAAAAAATGAAACCCTCTGCCACTAGTGACCACATGAATGGAATTTGAAGAAATTACCTAAAGTTGTGGCCACGAGCTCTGCCGACCAGGGGGTCGCTCCTGGGGCAGAACCCCGGGCGGGCAGAACCCCATATCCCAAACCACCCACCCCCGCGGTGGTGGAAGGCAGGTGAAGCCGGGGTTTGCCATCCCCAGACTCACCAGGGCGGGGGCACCTTCTACACTGCCTTTCCCACCCTGCCCTTAGCTTTCTCCCGTCCCCCTCTGCTGCGAGGGTGAGCAGATTCTGGCTTCCCTTCACCAGGTGGGTTACGCCCATGCCCCGACTGGGGTCCAGGGACCTCACAGCTGGCCAGTGGCTCAGCTTTCTGAGGAACACTGGCAGCACCATCGTGGGCATGAAGATCACGTGATGGACGTGCAGTTAATTGGGGGCTGATTCAATGGATTTCAGCTAATTGGCTTAAAAAGAACCTCAAGGCAATTAGAGCAGATACAGTCTGGCTGTCATTACTATTGTTACTGGCAGTTAGTACCTTTGTACTGTTACTGTCGGATTATTTTTTTAATCCGGCCCAGGTATGCTGATCCAGAGACAGACATGGGGCAGAGCTGCTACTGGCTCTCACTGTGCCCAATCACTCACGAGGCGCCCGGGAGGGATGGCAGGTTCTAGCCCTGGCCCGCCACTCCAGCAGAGCCTCACAACAAGCCAGACGACCCCCACTCCATGAGGACCTCCATTTTCCACATCCGGACTTCCCCCTCGTCAGAACTCCACCCAGCAGACCAGCCTATCACAGCCTGGCTCACCTGGCTGCAAGTGGCCGCGCGGTTCATCAATAAATGCTGGATTTTGAGATGACTCCAAGAGTATGTTACCCACAGGGCAGAGCCTGGCAAGCTACCCGTGTCGTATTTGATATGCCAAATACCAGTAACAATTATAGACCTCATTCCCATGACCTGATGGAATGGTTTGAGGCTCTTTATGTTCCTGGAGCAAGCAGGTGCCCTTGGGCTCTACTAGCATGTGACAGGTCATATGGAGATGTTACTGGTGCCCGCTCGAGCAAATCGACGATGAATGGGAGGACAGTGATACAGTGATACCTAAAGTTTGATAAATAAGAGTTAGGTAAAAGCTGCAATTTACCCGTATTTCTACCCTTATTATCTTAAGAAAATGTCAAATGATGGAAACAGCAGAAAAAAAATTTTTAAGCTGCTACAAGATGTAGGAAGAAGTAGGTAAGTGGCTACAAACTCTCGTCTATAAGATAAGGGAGGGTCTGGACACCTGAGGTCCAACCTGCTGCCCACTGTTGACTATATTGTGTTGTATAATCAAACTTTTTCAAGGCAGTATAAATTGAATGTTCACACATGTACACACATATGAATATGTGAAGTGATGGATGTGTTGACTAGATAGACATTACTATAGGAATTATTTCACAACATGTACCTATGCATTCATCATAATAGATCTTTTAGATATTTATGATTTTGTTTGTCAGTAATCCCCCCCAATACATTTGGGGAGAAATAGAAACACAAGGCTGTTTCACTAGTATCACTTGTCTTCCCGTTGTTCATCAATTTGCTCTAGCAGGCACCAGGAACATCTCCATACATCCTGTCGCATGCTAGTGTAGCCCAAGGGTATCTGCTCACTCCAGGAACACAAAGAGCCTCAGACTATTCCTTCAGGTCATGGGAATGAGGTCTATAATTGTCACTAGTTTTTGACATATCAAACTCGACATAAGTAGCTTGCGAGGCTCTGCCGGGCGGGTGGTATACTCTCAGTAGTAGGCTCTCATCTCGTGCATTTATTGATGAACCACAACAGGGAGAGCTCAGTTTTTCTCTTGGGTGGAGCTCTGACGAGCTGTGGAGTCCAGATGTTGAAAATGGTGGCTCTCATGGTGTGGGGGTTCCTCCTGACTTCTTAGCAAGGCTCTATTGGGATGGTGGGCCAGTGCTAGAATGCCTTCCCTCCCAGGTGCCCCATGATCAACTGAGCACCAGAAGAGCTGGTAGCAGCTGTGCCCCGTGTGTCTGAGTCTCTGGATCAGGCATACCTGGGCTTGAAATAGTCTTCGCTGTAGGATGGGACTCTGACGAGCAGGACTTAAGATTCCCCCACCCCCAATACATTTGGGAGAAATAGAAACACAAGGCATCCTCTTATATTCACTATGATGACTGGAATCCAAAGAGGCAGACACAATATGAGAAAATGGAGTAATGGGAATCTTCATGTATTGCTGGTAAGAATATAAAATGTTCTAGCCTCTTTGGGAAGTTTGGTGGCTTTTCAAATGAGAGAAACATAGTATCTGTATCTATACTTCCGATTTAGAGACTGGAAGTGTGTTTCCACAAGAATATTACAACACTAGCTTAACTTCATTCACAATAGCCAAGGGTGACTGTTCATGACTGGAATAACAGGTAAGTAAGTAGTGGGCTAAAGTAATACAATTGAACATCACTGAGCCGTAAAATGGAGTAAAATAGTACCTGTTCAGTGCGAAAGACCATGCAGAGCAGTGGAGCATTAGATGATTCCACATGTGTGAAATATCCAGGAAGGGAAAATCAAGAGAAGAGGCACATGGTTGCTACAGGCTCTGTGGGAGAAACCGCGAGTTGTTGATGAGCTGACGAGATGGTTCTTTTTTAAGATGGTAATTAAAGAGCGAGGTAATGTTCACCATACCCAAGATCCTCATCTTCTCTTGTCATGAATGTTGTTCTTGTTCAGCCACTATGGAAAACACTATGGAGACATCTCAAAAAATTACAAATGGAGCTTTCAATTGATCGAGCAATTCCACTGCTGGGCATCTATCCCCAGAGCCCAAGTGTTTATTTAAAAAGATGCCTGCACTCCTGTGTTCCTTGCAAAGCTATTCACAATAGCGAATATCCCGAAATAGCCCAAGTGTCCAACAGCAGATGAGTGAATAAAGACGTTTTTGCCTAAACACAGTGGACTAATAAGAGGAAAGGTAGAATCCTGCAGTTCACTGCACCTTGGAAGTAACTGGAAAGGATCCGGCTGAACAAAATCAAAGGGAGAAGGACTTGTGCCAAGTGATCACTGTGGGGCGAATTAAAGGAACACAGTAAGGGAATAAGCAATGATAATGATCCCCTATATCTGCCTGTAGAACTGAATTTGCTGATGGACAGACAGTGAAAGGAGAGGGGAGCTACAGACAGTGGTGGAGGGGACCCTGGCACCATGGTGGCAGGTGTGGTGGAGCAAGATTGTGTGTCAGAGACATTGCTGTGAATTCTACTTTCAATACTTTTCAAGACCACTTCGGACTCAAGACTGTCCTCTTCACACAGCATCTCATGCAGGTGAATATCTTGTATGTTTTACAAATCCCCAGAAGATGATAGGAAGGAATCAGTCTTAGAAGACTATGACCTGCTATGTATAAGATGACCATGCCACTGCCTGCTGGCCAGGGGTAGAGGCACAGCTGTGGAGCTGCTCACTCTCTGATGCCATGCAGGTGGGCACCTCTGGGGAGCTCCTCACACTCAGAGGCCATGCAGGCATGCAGGTAGGCACAACTGGGGGAAATGATAATGCTGTCACCTCTGCCCTCTGCGAAGGCAGCTCTGGTGTGCTCAGTGGGAGAACTTTGTCCTCAAACATCCAGGATAACCCCTCACAGTGGGCTTGGAGTTGGAGGCACCACATAGCCTGCCTTTGCCCCATTTCACCCCAGTCTTCACCTAGGCTTCTGACTCCTTATAGGAGCTGGCAAGGGGCAGGGTCCACGTGGTGATGCCCCCTTTTAGATGTGTTTGCCCAGGGAAGAGAGGGTAATTCCAGTGTTTATAGATACCTAACACAGGACCAAGAGCTAGTTCAGGGATAACTACACTTGCCTTGCATGTAGTCAACCTGTGTTCATTTTCTGCTATCCCATAAGGTCCCCTGAGTACCATAGACATAATCCCTGAACTCAGAACCAGGAGTAAGCCCTGAGTATCAGTTAGTGCCCCCTGACTAAATCTCTAACCCATGTAGTACAATGCACCTTTTTGCCAGAGAGGGAGAATGATGTCTGGTGACAGGGCTTGGGGGGTGGTAGCAAAGTTGGTTTGCAGCAAAGGAACAGTTGATGTATGGAGGCTGAGCAGTAAGTAAAGTGTTGGCAGGGAACACGGGGAGGCCAAGCCCAGCTGGGGAATGGTGGAAGGGGGAGGATGGGACAGCACTGCTCTCTGGTCTCATGCTTGCTGACGGTGAGCCTAACAGTGATATGTCACCTCAGGCTGCAGGAGCCCAGGCTATTAGATGGATGTGACCTGCTGTCTGAGTCAGTCTAGGTCCCATGGGAGGGCACCTCTCTATTCCCTCCTCTACTCAGGGCTGGATAGCTGGAGAGGGACCAGAAAGATAATACCTTGAGTAAGGCACATTTCTTATGTGAAGTTGACCTAAATTCCATCTCTAGCCCTGCATGTGGTCTCCCAGCACAGCTTGGAGTAAGCACAGGTGGGTTTCACCTCAAAGAAAATAAAGAAAAGCCAGAGTGTGGCACCAGCCAGGCTGGCCCTGGGCCAGCCAGTCTGCTCAAGCTCTTTCTCCAAAGCCACTTATAGAGATTAGAGTTGTCCCACATGCCGCCTCTCCTCTGCTTAGCTCAGGAAACAGTATGAGCCACTCAAGCTATTTGGATGAGCTGACAGGAAGCCAGAGTGCCCCAGTGCTTCTCCTAACAGGCTGAAGCCTTCCACTTGCTGCTCTCACCAGTGGATAAACTCACATGGCTCCTTGTGGGAACCTTTCAGAGAACTGTTCCCGGCCTTCAGGACATGCCGCCAATACACTCCACAGCTCTCACTCCTCCCTGGGGCAATGTCTGGCACCTGGCATTACAAAGGCCAGACTGTGTTCTCTGCCTGAGAGATTCCACCAAGGCAGACATGGCCCCTCTGTCTCTGAAGGACAGACTGACTTGCAGCCTGCTCCTCAGAGGGGTTCCTGGGCACAGTGTATAGGCATCCCAGTTCCCGAGACTCCAAGCTTAATACTTGTTCCAAGAGTTTCTCCACAGAAGCTCACCAGCACAACAGGAATGACTTATCCATTTTTATAGATTTTTTCCTTTCTTTTTATCTACCCTTTACACTTCCTGATGTTTATGATTTCCCCCAAGCCTTCAAATCCTTTTCTGCACTCATTTGTAGGATATAAAAAAAAATAGTATGATACTAATATCCAAAAACTAGGTAAAATAGGGACCAGGAGGCCTGGTCAGTAGTTGAAAGATTACCACCAATTTCTGCAGAGCAACTGGTAGTTAGGATAGAGAAGGGACCAGCATGACGGTAATAGTTAGAAATGATCAGCCTGGACAAGAACTGAGAGTTTAAAGTAGGCTAAAGGGATATACAGGAAAACCTTTCAGTACCTATATAGGCAAGGCCTGGGGAGTGGAGAGAGGGAAACTGGGGACACTGGTGGGAAATATACACTGGTGAAGGGTCAAGTGTTGAAACTGTATATAACTGAAACCCAATCATGGACAACTGTCGGGGAGCCGCTGGGGTCCCCAACAATACCAGGAATCCAGTTCCCTTCTACCTTGGAAGCCGGTGGGGAATGGATGAAAACTCAGGAATCCGGAGCAGTGTTAAAAGGGCTTTACTATCACAGGTTCCAATATACAACCCAAGAGCAGAGAAAACTCCAGACTCTGGGTTCCCAACTAGGCCTCAGCCATGTGTAGGCCAAGATGGCTTCCACCACGTGTTGAAAACTAACAGAGAAAGGAGAGGACAGAAAAGCAAACCGCCAAGGGGAAGCCGAAATGGCAAAAAATGCCCTTCTCTCTTCTTGCAGCTTATTTTATAGATAGAAATCAGCCAAAAACTTTCCAGCAAGGCCCATTGTGGGCTGGGCTATCTAGAGATGAAAACAGGTGAATAGCTCTATTGAAATGCAACACTTCAGGTGGCCTTCTGGCGGTTACAAGCACCCAGAGCTGATTTAAAGTCTCCTTAACAGAGCTGGGAGAGGCTGCAAGCTAAGTGTAGCTGGAATAAGTAGGGCATCACCCAACAGACAACCTTGTAACTGAATCTCACTGTGATTCAATAAAAATAAAAAATTCTTTTTTGAAAAGTCTACAGGGAAAGCTAATCTCAAACACAAACCCATGATATTATATGAGAAGTCTCTTTATAAAGACCAACTCCTCCTCAATTTTTTTCAGGCAATAAAGAGTTTGTCCCCTCTCTCAGTATATCTGAACTGGGGGTCATATGGCTCCCTTTGCATCCCCAGACTATTCCAAGGGAACTTCAGGTGAAAATTGCATAAATGGGAGATCATATCTTATGACTAGGGGCACCAATTGGTAAGACAGGAAGGAAGCAAGGTTAGAAGCAGGATCATGGTGGAGAAAAGGTCACACCTGACTCTCTACTCTCTGTCCCATGGCATTGCCTACCAGCCTCATCAGTATGGCTGCTCTTTGGTTCTTTAAGCCCCTGCATGCCTGAGAGTGACTTAATACCTGGCAGGCCTGGATCCTGCCAGGCCCTGCTTTCTGCCTGCACCACCTCCAGCAGGAGCAGGGATTAACTGATGGGGGGTTGTTGGCTGCCCTTGTCCTCTAGGGAGAGTGAATACCAAATAGTAATATTACCTTGAATTTCCCCTCCTTTAAGAAATTACTTTTGTGACAGGACCAGTCCAGTGAGAAATGCAGACTGGGGGGTTTGGTGTTTACAGGTTCTCTCCACACATAGAGGGAAGCAAAGAGCCTTCTATTTGGCAAAGCCCAAGAAGCTGCCTGAGGGCCGGAGCACCTTCTCAGGCTTTTGACATTTTCCTCTAGGATACTGACAGCAAGGTGACCCTGATCCAAGGAACCAGGTCCTGGCTGGCTCCCGCAGAAATGACTGCACGCTCCAGGAGGCTCGGAAACACTGCAATTTTCCTCCACTTAACTTTCAGAGGAGACTCAACCCCCCCTTCCTCTCATTAGTCATGACTCATTAGCCAACGAGGGAGTTTTATTCCAATTTCCATGATCAAAGTCAGAAAAGTTTTTTGGGGGCAGATCAGGATATAGGCTTTTGTCTGAGCAAATGGACAATTGAATGAATCTGATCTGAATCTGCTGCTGTGACACTCAGGACCCCTAGAAGGGAAAGGACTTGCAT
Source organism: Cryptotis parvus (assembly GCA_021461705.1). NCBI lineage: Eukaryota > Metazoa > Chordata > Mammalia > Eulipotyphla > Soricidae > Cryptotis > Cryptotis parvus. Next base: position 101,633 of record JAJIBD010025819.1, on the reverse strand, counting down.
AGCTCTCCATGGATGCCTCTCACCTGGGACTGGTGACTGGGACCAGGTGTAGCCACTTCTCTCCATCGTGTGCAAGGCATCCGAGAGTGGGGTTTGAGGAGACCCTTCCTCTCTCTTCCTATTTTCAGTTTCTAAGAGATTTATTAGAGCTTAGGTAGTTACAATACTGTTAAAGTTATGGCATTGATATAAAAAAAAAATCACTGTAGTGCAAAATCACCAAAATGCTTGCATCCCTTCACCACTGTCTATTCCAGTATTCCTTCCCTTCCCCCCTCCCTCTTACTTCTTGATCATTGCTTTTGAATCCTAAGGTCAAGAGTTTATCATTGCTTAGTACTGCTAATGCTCTTTTAGGGCTCTATATTTCACAGGTGAGTGAGATCAGTATTTTCTTCTCCCTCAGGCTTATTGCTCTTATTTGTCATGATCTCCAGTTGGTCCATTCCTTTCTTTTTTGTCCTTTGTGCTTTCAAACCAACAAAACAGCATAGAGTATGAAGGGGGCTCTTTCACATGGAAATCTTACCTTCTCCAAATACAATCCTTGTAGGATGGAGGTGAGTGAAGTGGTCTGAGGATTGGAAGAAGAAGTCAGTGCCCTCACACCAATTCTTCTCAGGGATGAGAGGTTCCCCTCCTCCTTAATCTGATGAGCATCTAAGCAAGCAAGAAGCCAGGAGCACCAGGGAACTGGGAAATAGGTGGAATTCTTATTCCCCAGCTAGCAGGGACTGTGATTCCATCTTAAAAGTTTTCCACTGACGGCCCCCATTTTGCGTAAGAGATACAACCAGGGTGAGTACTGCCAGAAACACCCAGATCCATCCTACACTTGATTGAAAATGACTTATTTGCTGGTGTGCTTTCAGAAACCTTTTACTGTAGTCAAATCATCTGCTTTCCCCACTCTGCAACCACAGTGAGAGAAGCTGGGTTTAGTGGGCCCTTTATGTCCTCTTATCCACACCTCATAGGGTGAATCATCGTAGAACTGAAAAGTCTTTACAATCACAGAGCTTCGAGTTTTGTCGCTGACTCTTTCCTGAGCTCTGTTCAGATGCCAGCCAGCTGGGTAGAGCAGAATTTAAAGGCGCAGGTCACGGCTATCAGAAGCAGAGAAGGCAGCCCCATTGGTTCTATTGGAACCAGCATCCTACTTACACCTCTAAATGTGATCTCTAAGTTGTGGGGGAGAAGAAGATCCAAAAGAACCCTTGTGATATTCACTCACCCTCTGTGCTTACAGGAGTCGGGAATTCACCCAATGTCCCTGCTTCCTTATTTCCTCCCTTGAGCCTCCTTTAACTCAACATGAAGTTCAGGTAACCTTCCTGGACCTCTTCGGGTCTTTTTATGGCTCTGTTTATGGACATTCTTCCACACTGGAAGACGAAAGCACTTCTTTTAGTCTTCTCTGAGCTCCATATTCTTTCAAAGAGTCTGCTTTGGGCCAGTTCTCAGGACTTGGACAGCTTTATGCACCAGCTGATGTTTCTCATAGAGCGTCTGTGCTTTTTTTTCCTGGTCAGAGGAAAATGCTCTTGCAATCAGAGGTCAGGACATAGAGTGAGGATCTGACACAAGGTGAAAATAGAAACCATCACTCCCTTGGAGAGGTTATTGTGCATTTCCAGCCACCAGGGATGAGGGCAATGAGGACACACAGGCTGGGCCTTACAGCTCAATGCTGAGCCAACCTGCAGTGAGTGAAATGATGTGGATGAATGAGTGGATTTTTGACCTTCTTTGCTATGGTCAAAATTCTGGAGAGAAACTACTGTCAAAATAATTATTCCCAACCTCCAGGGGAAAATAAAATTAGAATCTGTGGCGGAGAGAGTCAATTGTGACTTAAACCAGTTTTTGAAAGGAGGAAGTGGACCAAAGGTCTTCAGAATGCCCCTAGCATGTTCAAGCTCCTCTTTATTAAAGATACATTATATATATATGTATATATACATATATATATATGTATATATATGTGTGTATATATATATATATATATATATATATGCACACAGCAGAACCTGGTAAGCTGCCCATGTTGTATTTGATATGCCAAAACAGAACAATAATAGACCTCATTCTCATGACCTGAACGACGAATGTATATACATACATATATATACACATATATATGTATGTATATACATTCAAATGTATATATATATATGTGTGTGTGTGTGTGTGTGTGTGTGTGTGTGTGTGTGTGTGTGTGTGTGTGTGTGTGTGTGAGCTGTATTTTTATTTCATTTTACATTTTTTTGTTTGGGTCACACTTTACTGTGCTTAGGGGCTTGCTTTTTTGTTCTGTGCTCAGAGATGACTTCTGGCAGTGTTGGGAAAGAACTTCAACCCGCCCCAGGCTATGCAGTGTCTTACCCTTGCCCTAACTATCTAGTCCCTTGCCTTTCAGTTTTTAAACAGATGATGTGGGCCAGGCCAGGCCAGGCCAGGGATTCTATAAACTCAGATATCAAGGGTTAGGAGGCACTAGGACAAGAAGCCTGATAATTCCAACAGGAAGTATGACCGAACTGTAGCATAGGATAATAATCGTCAAGACCTGCAGAAGACAAAGTGGCACCAAGAGAACAGGGCAGGATGGCAGAAATTCTTCCTCTTGTTCAGCAAAGGGCCTGGGATTGGAGAAATTGCTCTAGGGGCTGCGTGGACGAGAGCAGCCATCACTCCTGGGGCTGGCCAGAGAATCCAACAGGCCTGGCTTCCTGCTCTATGCAGTGAATCATTTGAGTAAGTCTGTGAATCACTTTGACCTTACTCATTGGCTATGTGAGATGTGAAATAACAACAGCAGAAGCTCACTCCTGTGATGGCAAGTAGGAATAAATTTGATGTTGAACAAATTCATTGAGGCTGTGCACTAGGACTAGAGAGCAAGAAAACCCAGCCCCTGCTTTGTGTCATTTGACAGGAGCCTGTTTGCTTTAGGCTGAAATGGGCTGAGATCACTATCACAAATGCTGATACTGCAGGGGGAAGTAGGTGAGGAGCTACTAGATGAAGCTCTAAGAGACAACACACCCCATGCACTGGGGTCAGGGTAAAGAGAACTTGGAGTATGGCCTGGTGGCGTGGGGAAGCCTGAGTGACCTCCACATGCGAAGTGCCAGAAGAGGATGGCTGTGGGGTGCTGAGATCCACTACTCACCCTGGAAGGCCAGGCTATATGTAGGAATCAGTTCATTCCCTGTGAGCAGAAAAATAGATACAAAGGAGTTTGCCAGATACATAGGTATTGTAAGAATCTTATCAAACCAAAATGCGGGCTTAGCTAGTTGCTACAGATTATCATCCTGAAATAAAGGTGGTATTCTGTCGGGGATGCCACCTGGGTTCCCAACAGTGCCGGGAAGTGAGTTCCCTTCTACCTCTGAAGCAGGCAGGGAATGGATGAAAACTCAGAAATCCGATGCAGTTTTAAAATGCTTCTCTTATCACAGGTTCAGGCATACAAATCAACAATGGGAAAAATCCGTTGCTTAGGATTCCAGGCTAAAACCCCAGCTACGTGTAGGCCAAGGCGGCGGCCACGCGTGTTAAGGCCCTGTAAAGAGGAGAAAGACAAAACTCCCAAGAAGAGTGCAAGCCCAAAAAGGAGAGAGCCCAAAAGGAAGAGAGAGAAAGCGAGAGAGGAAGCAGGCTGGTTTTATACCCCTGCAACTCAGACCTCCCACTATTATGGGAAGCAGGAAGGGTCAAATGCCCTTAGGTAATTTCTCCCAGCACCTCACCTAGGCCCTATTATATGCTAATGTTTTGAGCCAAGATCTGCCTGAAAATGCCTTTATAGGGTAGAGAAGGGGGTTTCTGAGATGGCATGTCTCTGTACCAAAGACTATACTAATGCCAGTTAAATATTTCTCCAAGCCTTCACAAGAGTCTCGTCTACTTCACGATAGTTTTGTATTTTAGTTGCCTTTGAGTTATCAGGAGCTGTGATTGCTTGCTTGGAGGCAAACAGTATTTCTCTCTGGTCTAATTACTTAGAGATCCAACGTGGCCAGGCAAATATGCTGGTAAAATCTATATAGTTCCATGATGATTGTGGTAGCATGAGAGAATATTTATACCAGCCAGTACAGAATACACGGTCAGATAAATTGCCACATTTAAACTACCCCCTATCTACAAAGTGATCTGCAGGAGGCAATCCAGGGCAGATGCAGAAGCTTTTAGGAGTCCTGCAACAGTATTCCTCACCTGCCCCCATGCCACCTTTACCTTCACCCAAGAACGAGGCCCCCTGATTCAAACCTTAGCACAATATGGGGTCTTCATCTGTTTAGGACTGCAGACCCTTCATCACACTCAGGTTGAAACTGAATTAGGGCTGTCTGACAGCTGGGGTCACCAGCTGTCGCATACCCATGATGGGAGTTCTTCTCTGATATTGGTCTCCTGCACAGCCCATGCTGGATACAGTGCAGACAAAGAAGTGTCCTACACAAGTCCTGGGCAGTGCATGGAGTGAGGGATTTGTCTTAGGAAAAAAGTGACCCACCCCTGACATCGCCTGCATCCTGAATTTGCTCTTTTCTGAAATCACACATCTTTTCTTAGCTCTTTCTGAATCACACATCTGAAATACGCCATCTTCCATTGGGGTAAAGTCAATTTTCTTGGTGGATATCTGACTAATTCAGGGCCTAGGAAAATCAGACTGGTCTTTTTGTTTGGGGGGAGATGGCCTTAGCACCCATCTGGACAGTCTCAATGTCTTTCTTGTCTGTGAATGGCAACTAACAGGCCTGGTCATTGTGTTCTCCAATTTTAAACATCCAATGAATGTGACACTTTCTACATCTAACTCTGTTTTTTCTTTCACTTGTATCACTTGTCTTCCCGTTGTTCATCGATTTGCTCGAGAGGGCACCAGTAACAACTCCATACATTCTGTCACATGCTAGTGTTACCCAAGGGCATCTGCTCGCTCCAGGAACATAAAGAGCCTCAAACCATTCCATCAGGTCATGGGAATGAGGTACTGGTATTTGGCATATCAAATAAGACATGGGTAGCTTGCCAGACACTGCCATGCGGGTAGGTTATTCTTGTAGTCGCCTATCATCTCGTGCATTTATTGATGAGCTGCGCTGCTGCTGGGCTAGTGATCAGCTCTTCTGCTGGGTGAAGTTCTGACGAACTGGGGACTCTAGATGTGGAAAATGACAGCCCTCATGGTGTGGGGGTTCCTCTGGCTTCTTGCGAGGCTCTGCTGGGATGGCGGGCCAGGGCTAGAACCCTGTTTTTTCTTTAGTTTAAAAAAATGTGACATTATAACACCAAAAATCGTTTAAAATAGAAAAGGCTTTGCATTAGAATATAGGATAGTAATTGCAAGGGAAATAGGAATACTGTTCAAAGAGGTACAAAATATACTTATTTTACTTTTTTTCTTAATATCCTGATTTTTATATATTTTTCCTACAAAGAGTGCAATCTCTTTGCAGATGAGGAGTGTTCAGATTTGATGTTGTTGCTCTCATTGAATACCCCAGGACTAGGGGTGGGATGCGGTCTGGGAGGGGTGAGGGAGTGTGGGGAGCCCTCAGAGTCAAAAAGGAAGCCAGCAGTAGGATAAACCTTGAACAGACCAATTCCTTTATAGAGAAACACCTTCCTCAAGGTGTGTGAGTGAGGGTTCAAGGTCACTGATGCTTCTCAGTCCTGACCTTGGTGCTTTCTGATTCCTCTCAGCCTGGGAGGGAGGAAGCTCCTGGTATCTCTAACTCAGGTGCACTCTGATATCTCAGAGGGTACTCTGGTTTCCTGACCATGGTGTTGAGATCTGAGTCTCCCTCTTCAGGGTGTCGACACGATCCATACGCACTTGGTGCGTATAAGAAGCTTCTCAACATGTTGACAGGCAGCATGCACCACTGTGCACCGGCCGACAGCTCCCTGATTGATCTGAGGTTTAAAATTCTACACTTGTACATAGAGATGGATTGAAGGTACATATTTACCTCTTTGTCTTTTTAAACTCCAAATTTAAAAAATGCCAGTAAAGGGGGGCGGGGAGGGGGTTGAAGATTTGGTGATCTGGGGGGGCAACCAGCTGAAGATGGATGATACTTTATTTACTTTTATGAAAGTGACAATTTCTGGAGACTAATAGTGGATTAATGAAGGGAACACTGATGTCTCAGTGCCTATAAATGAGGTTAAGAACAGGAAACCAGGGCCCAGAGAGATTGCAGAGTGGCAACAGTGCTTGCCTTCCAATTAACCAACCTGGGTTCAATCCCAAGCAGTCCATATACTCCCTACGTCCTCTAGGAAATGATCCCTGAGTGCTGCAGCAGGAATAAGTCCTGAGCACCTCCAGGTGTGGCCCCCAAACAAAAAAAAAAAAAAAAAACAAAATCAGGGCTAGAGCAATAATACAGCAGGTAGGGCATTTGCCTTTGCGTGTGGCCAACCCAGGTTCAATGTCAGCACCCCGTATGGTCCCCTGAACACTGTTAGGAGTAATTTCTGAGTGCAGAGCCATGAGTAACCCCTGAGAATTGCCAGGTGTGGATCCCAAAAGCAAATAAACAAAACTTAAACATAAAACCAGTGCATTATGCATACACACACTCATGTATACACTCATGAGTTTGCACAAATATCACACACAGACACACAAACACATGAACAAGAGCCAGAGATTGGAAGGAAGGTCCCAAACATGTAGGCATTACTGCCTAAGGAATGAGCTCTCTAGATTTCCTCAGGGAAAAACTGAGAAACAAAGGTCAGATCACTGGGAGTGTCTTTCACTTGTTTCCCCCTTTGAAGATTGTGGAGACAAGTCATGTGGCTCTTGGCACCATTATCTCATGAATGTCACCCCAGGTGGCATGAATAGTCTGTACAAGATAAGCTAACAGTACTATGCAGTCTCAGGACCTCAGAGCCCCCTGAAGAGAGGGGGTGGCTGGCATGATCTTGAAGCCTCTCAGGGCTTATGTGGGATTTGGTTGCAGCTTGTCCCTTCATCATTGTCCCTCACGCCACAGAGGGCAAGATGGTGACATGCATCAGGACCCATCACTGGCTGCAGGGCAGAAGCTCCAGTTTCTGGACAGAGCAGAGCTGTATGTGATGAATTGGCTTTGGATGCTCTGTCCCTGGAAATGATTGACAGAATGTGGCTGCAGTTTCAGTTCCTAGATCCCCCAGACACTCACATTAGGGAGCCCATTAGGTGATTTGGCGTTATCTACTACCCATCACCCCCTGTGGCATCAGTATGTGCCTTTTTTATTATTTGCTTATTTATTTACTTTTGTTTGGGGCCACACTTGGTGATGCTTAGGGCTTATTAGTAGTTCTGTGCTCAGAGGTCAGTTTTGGCTGGACTTGGGGACCATATGGTGTGTTGGGGATCCAATCCAGGTTGATGGTATGCAAGGTAAGTGCCTCATCCACTCTCTGGCCCTCATAGGCTAGAATTTTTAAATTCTAAAACTTTGAGGAAACTGTTAGCAGTGAGCATAGATTCTCAGAATCCAGTTCTCTAACCAAGCAGCCTTGAACAAAGCAGGTCTGCAACAGAGCTTGTGTATCATCAGCTATGACTGTTCCCTCTCCTCAGTCTCATCAGGAAACCACATTCTTCAAGGACCTGCCACACCAACTTGTATGATGGCCTGAACACAACTCAGGGCACTCCCTGTGTGTCATCCTTGATGGTTTTTGAATCAAACAGAAGTGAAGTAGCTGAAGAAATAAGCTGATGTTTATTTTCAGGCTCTTCCAATGCCATGCCTGCATGTTGTGTGCCTAATTCATGTGCTTGAGACATATGGGGTGAAGGGAAGGGCTTCTGGCTGGGTCCCACCTCAGAGACAGATGTCTGGTGGTGTCTTCATCTATAAAATTATGTGGAAGCAGGGGAGAGAGAGAGGGAGAGAAAGAGAGAGAAAGGAGAGAAAAAGGAGAGGAAGAGGGAGGGAGAAAAAAGATGGAGGATGAGGAAGAGGAAGGAAGGGAGACAAAGAATATGTATCACTATTTTTTTTTTCAGATTTATCCCAGCCCAGTTGCAATTGTAATAAAAGATTTCCCATATACCCTTGACCTAGGTTCCCCCCTCCCCTTGCCATCAAACCACATCTAAGCTTTAACTTAGATTCTCTTTAACCATGGGGCCGGAGTGATAGCCTAGTGGGTAGGGCGTTTGCCTTGCATGCGGCCGGCCCATGCCGACCAGGTTTGATCCCCGGCATCCCATATGGTCCCCGAGCACTGCCAGGAGTAATTCCTGAGTGCAGAGCCAGGCGAAACCCCTGAGCATTGCCGGGTGTGACCCAAAAGGCAAAAAAAAAAAAAGATTCTCTTTAACCACATCTAGCCTAACCTCATAATATTCACCCAAACCATGATATGGGCATTGATACACTGTTGGAGGACTTCTTTTTTTCTAAGTGTTCCCATTCATTCTGCTTTTGGTCCCAGCCTTGAAATTGTCCATTCCAGTCAGCTGTCCGTCCAATGTCCTGATTCCCCTTTCAGTCTTCTATCTCTCTTATTGCTGTTATTATTTATCACCATTTGATATGTTATTATCAATCATTATTATTATCATCTTGAAATCTTTCATCTTCTTTATTATCCAATACACTCAATTGTTTTAAAACATTTCCTTTCAGCTCTGCCATGCTCTGAATTCAGTCCTTGTGTTTGTGTCCATGGTAATTATGCTGCATTTTGCCTGCCAGCTGGAAAAGTTGTGATACCCTGATGTGAGCTTCTGGGATTTTTAGTCTCCGCCACCTACCCAAGCCTTTAAATCTAAGTGCAACAAAACATTTGTGGGCACATGTTCTGTTATTGCCACTCCCAGGCCCTTAAGCTGGCTCGGTTCCCACTGAGGTTACTGGCACTTGAGGCTAAGCAGCTTCTACCGGATCAATAAGTGCTAGAGAAAGGAAGCAAGATTCAGGGGTGTGGTGAGAACTAACAAGGACAAGGAGTGGGACTGCCATCCTGCCTGGACTCAGTTCATTACCCTCGTCCTGATTCTGGGTAGGACTTCCCCGGACACCTAATAAGTATCAAGCTGCATGTGGCAGCCACCACAGCCAGGGGCTGGGGGAGAGTGTGAGTGACTCAGAGGTAATATGCCTCTACTCTGAGCATTCCCATGTCACCTGGAAGATGTCATATTCAGAAAGGTGGCAAAGATGGGCCTGGTCTCACCCACAGCTACTCAGCCAGAGAAGAACAATGGACAGATCCACTCACCTAACCCCCCATTCAAACCTTGTGACCATTCTCGTGATCATTTCATTTAGTGCCTTTACTGGCTTAGTGTTTGATTTTCATCATAAAGGCAAAACCTAATCACTGAAGAAAACAAAGATGAAAGGAAAATAAATACAGATCATTGCTCGCCATCCCTCCAATATACACAGGTTAAGTGCTGTTGACATTTGTTGTGTTCTGAGCTCAGCTGTTTTATGAAACTCCTCTGTAATATAGACATTTTTCTTACCATTGTTATGATTATAGTTAAATCGATGAGATGTTTTGATCACATTACATCAGTCGATGTATGGCATTGACTTTACATTCTTTTCTCATGACTAACTATGGTCACCCAGAGCACAGAAGACACAATGAGAAATCAGTGTAAAAGCCCACCAAAATCAGTAAGTGAAGATAATAGTCCAGTGGACTCTTCGAAAACCAACCTGATTTATGACCTCTCAGATAATATCTTAGAAACACCATGAAGATATTTAATGAGCTCAGAAAACAATGATATTGATAGCCAATAAAACACAAGAAAGTATGAGAGCAGAAATTAAATCTACAATTAGAGTGACAGAATTGAAAGTATGATAAGTGAAATTAAAAATTCAATGCAAGACCTTAGCAGGAGAGGAACAATAGCAGAAAGTGAGCTCCATAATGAGTTGTAGGGAAGTCTCTGGAAAACAGCAGATGATAGAAAATACTTTGAAAATATATTAATAGTACACCAGAGTAATCATATATGACTCATGGGAGTCACTGGAAAACAGGAAGGTGTGATTGGGTGAGATTGAAGAATGAGGGACTGGAGCAATAGTCCAATAGATAGGGTGTTTGCCTCACATGCAGCTGACCTGGGTTCAATCTTTGGCATCCCATGTGTTCCCCAAAGCACTTTCAGGAGTAATTCCTGAGTGTAGAGCTATGAGTAACCCCTGGGCATCACCAGGTGTGACCACCCCCAAAAAAAAGAGGAGATTGAAGAACAGGTCAACAAAATCATAACTTAGAATTTCCAAGAGTTGAGGAAAGCATACACCCAGATCAAGACGCCCAAAGGATCTTAATCAAAATAGAATCAAATAAAAATACACTAAGACATATTGTAATCAGAATGACAAAAGCTCAAGACAGATTTGAAGACAAAACAGTGGGAGCTCTCTGAGGGACCAATTCCCAGATCAGTGAGGGTCACCCCACATTATAGACTTCCTCTGGGGATACTGGTGACTGCAGTGTGAGGCTGGAGGAATAAAGACCTCCTTCCATGGTACTGTTCAGTGTTTCATCAGGGAAAAGCAGAGTTAGCGACTGAGGGTTTGGGGAAATGCAGGGACCACTATGGAGCGGGAGAGCCTGGGATGCTGACCTGGAAATACCTGGCATCAAGGAGGGGCAGGGTTATGCATGCTCTCAGGTTCACTGAGAGTTGGGTTTTAAACTTTGCCCCTTATTTAAGATGAATCTCCTACAATAAAGCTCTAGTACTAGTTTAATTAGAGTATAGCTTCTGAACAGCTTGAGATTCTTAAGAATGCTCTTTCCATGTTTACTATTCCTATTGTTTTATTCTTCCATGGATCCATACTCTTTCTTTGGATTGGGTTTCTTTTCCGCTCAGATGCTGTGCTGGACTTTCATCAGAAAAAGAAGCCTCATTCCCCATCTCTATAAATCTCGTCGATTCAGCAGCGGAAACATTTCAGGCGAGAGTCATCAATGAAGTGTATTTGAATGGCGGGTACTGCTATAAATGAAAGACACGATACAAGCTGCTCAGAGAATGTGCAGTGGAGGAGCCTGAGACAGGTTGTAGGTCAGACTTGTCATTTCAAATAAGAGCCAGCAGGCAAAAAGAATGTGGGATGGCTGAGAATACGACAAAGTCTGACATGTGGAGTGGGCACAGTGCACAATACCCTGGCACTAACAGACCCACCATGTGCCAGGAGTGGAGAGGTGGCCACAGTTCCATATTACAGATAGGTGGCACAATTGATCAAGGACTGGAAAATTCACAACAGCATTTGAAATTCTGTCAGAAGTTCTAGGGGGTGATGGGGGCTGTCATAGAATAGGCCAGGGCTGGAAAATGACCTAGATTTCGTGTGTTCTGCATAGGCAGGGGACAGCTTGGGGACTGGGGTGATAGATAAATTAGGTGGGTTCTCTGCCAAAGCAGTGAGAGAATGTTCTAGAATGGGTTGTTGTGATGAATGTCCGGCTATGAACTCCTGGAAGGGTTTGAATAGGATGCTTATGATGGGCACATGTGCAATCTGTGAGGATTGCCTGTTGGAGAACTCTCTGCCAGGCAAGAGTTTCCTGGCGCTGAGAACAAGCAGTGATTTTCTGTGTGAAGAATGTGCATTAAAATAACAAGTCTGGGGCCAGCTGCTCCTTTGCACCAGTTACATCAGGATCCAGTAGCAGAACTGTTCTGGAGAAAGGATCAGTGAGAAAGAAGATTCCACGTGACATGTGTGCTGGTGTTTATTTCTCTGAGCAAGGAAACTTCCCGGATTAGCAATGACCATCCTGTTACTAAACAAATACTTCTAAATGCCAGCTTTAGGAGCTAGAATTGACCAAATAGTTCTCAACCAAATCACATTATATTTAAAATTATGGGGGCTATATTACAGTGGGGAGGGCGTTTGCCTTGCATGCAGCTGACCCAGGTTCGATCTCAGTATCCCATATGATCCTCTGTGCACTGCCAGGAGTAATTTCTGAGTGCAGAGCCAGGAGTGACCCCTGAGAATTGTAGGGGGTGACTCTTCACCCTCAACCCCCGAAATAATAAATAAATAAAATGATGATAGATATGGAAAGAGTCCACACTAAGTAATTAGAACATCCATTAGAGCCTGTCCTATTCCTCTTTTGGGGAAAGTAAGAACTCTCAGGATCTGTTCTCAGAATATATTTCAGGAGTAAAATACAAGATATACTGAGCCAGCAAACTGGGCTGACATGTTAAACTTTCAATAAAACTTCATGTCTATTTATCAAGCTCTCCTTATAGCTTATTTCTCTAGCTACTGCTAGAGGCCCCATTCCACCCTCTTTTTATACGATTTCTAATTTCCCCCATTTAGAGCCTATATACAAGTAGTATAAAATCAGGATTTGTCTTTATCTATCTTATTTCATTTATAATAATACCCTCTGGTTCCATACATGCTATCATGAATGACAGGGTTTCTCTCTTTTTCAAGACTGAATAATATTCTTTTATGGTATATACACATATTATATACTTGCATATAATAATTATTCATTTACTTCTGGACAAGTGGTTTATTTCTATATCTTGCCTCATATAAATTATTCTGCAGTGATGTTTCCTTGATACAGTGATTTTGTGTCCATTGAATATATATCCAGAAGTAAGAGCTCTGGGGCCATTTTTAATTTCTTGAGAAACCCCAACAGTGCTTTCCATAATTATTGGACCAATTTCTATTTTTATCCATGGTGGACAAAGGTTCCTTTGTCTCCACCTCTAGTCCAGCATTTATTATCTCTTGTCCTTTTGATGGCGGCCATTCTGACATTAATGATAACAGCCCTTTCTAATGAGGTGACATCTTTTTGTGCTCTTGATTTGCATTTCTCTGATGATTTGTGATGTTGAGACTCTTTCATCTATCTATGGGCTATTTGCATACCTTCTTTGGGAAAATGTCTATTCAGATCCCTTGTCCATATTTTAATTGGATTGTTTAAACAAACACTTCTTAGTGTTAACTAATAGGTCTGGGATTGTAAATTTCATGAGACCATGGGAGTACAAAGAAAAGGCTCTGAAGGAGAGATTTTATTTTAATTTAAAGGATGAATATTTTACGCAAAGAGGAAAATGAGAGTGAGTAAAGTGGCAATGTTGTGAAAGTATGAATGTGTCTGTGATATAGGCCATGGGCCACCAAAGTGCCAGCATGTCTAACTCCCTTGAGTTATTAATAAATGCTTATTGTGGCAGACACACAACTATGTATTCATCAAATCATGGCACAATCTTCAGGGACATCCAGGGATGCTATGTTTTTTTAGTGATGGCCTTATTTGTTCAAGCCATCCTGTGCATGCTACTCTGCCTGATGAGGAGAGCTTCATGACTACGCAATCTTTTCACTTAAGGCAAAGGGCAATAACCACTTAACTAAGAGACCTATGAATTGGCTCACTGCAGGACGGGATTAATTGCTGGAGAGGTAGTATACTGGCTAGAGTGTTTACCTTGCATGTGGCTGATCTGGGTTCGGTCCTCAGCCCGGCAACCCATAGGCTCCCCTGAAACTTTGAGGAGTGATTCCCTAAATACAGAGCCAGGAATAAGCCCTGGGCACAGCCAGGAATAACTCTAAATTCAAAAGTCAAACAACAAAAACAGAACAAATATATCACATAGCACGTGCATGTGTGTGTGGGGGATAGGGGGTTGTCAGAGATTTATGTCAAGAAATGGGTCACTTAGAAACAGAATGCAAACCATTTTTATGAGTGGTAAGGTATTTATTCATTATTTTAAGCAAAGAAGGCCAACAGAGTTTCTTCAATATAAAAGGGACAGAAGAAGAAAGACTTACAAATGCTTCGTCTCTTGCCATACTATGCTACCTACCATCACACCATTATCAGAGCCTGCTGAGGAAATTGCTGTTCAGAGCAGGGCAGAGAGAAAAGGTGGAACATCCTCAGTATCTCCAGACTCTGCTGGTCATGGCAGCTGCATGCTTTTCTTTCTTTATTAATACAACCATTGCTTTGAGATACGGTGTCAGAAATTCTTTCCTGATTTCCATTTAACGGCTGTAGCTTTTTTCTCTGCTCCCTTTTAACCCTCTTCTAGGGAGGCAGCAGTTCTCTGTTAGACTCTGGAAAGATTTCCTGAAATAGCTCCAGACTGTGAAATGCATCTCTTTTACTGATTTCTATAGAATTCCAACAGCAGAAGCTAACCTAGGCCTTCTGTGTTTTGTATGTACTTATCTCCCTTCCCTAATCAATGACACATAATCCTTTTCAGATAACATTAAAATGTAAAGTTCAAAGAATACCTGTGAAGCTTCAGAAAACAGTTCTTTCTTCCTTTCCTTCTTGTCAATAACTGCCTTAAACATCTAAGTCAGTGGGAAATCTCATATGCTACCTCCCTATCTGTGCTTCACTTGTGCTTAAAGTATCTTAGATTTGCTTTAGTCATGATTGTTCCGCCTTCCTGAAACAGTCAGCTCAAAGCTTTTATTGTATCACTTATACAAGCAGAAGATATTTAAGGTAAGTGTTTTTGTTTTATGGGGTCTGCCCCTGCTGCCTCTGACCAAGAAACCAGTAGATTGACCTTTCATTGACATCTTAGCTCTCATATTAATGGTTTTTCCACTTAAATAACCAATGTTTGCTGATTTTATTAGAGGATGATAATGAATAAATATTATTAATCACTGTCTGTCTGTCTGTCAGACACAGACTCACAGACATGGGGCAGAGCTGCTACTGGCTCTCCCTGTGCCCAGCCACTCACAAGGCTCCCGGGAGGGATGGCAGGTTCTAGCCCTGGCCCACCACCTCAGCAGAGCCTCATAAGAAGTCAGGCGACACCCCAGTCCATGAGGGCCACCATTTTCCACATCTGGACTCCCATCTCATCAGAACTCCACCCAGCAGAAGAGCTGATCACAGCCCGGCTCATCGAGACCCATCTTGCAGCAGTCTTTTTCAAGTCTGGCCCAGGTATGCTGGTCCAGAGACTCACAGACATGGGGCAGAGCTGCTACTGGCTTTCCCTGTGCCCAGCCACTCATTAGGCACCTGGGAGGGATGGCAGGTTCTAACCCTGGCCTGCCACACCAGCAGAGCCTCACAAGAAGCTAGACAACCTCCCACTCCATGAGGGCTGCCATTTTCCACATCCGGACTCCCCTCTCATCAGAACTCCACCCAAATATTATTAAAAAACAATAATTAACCTTGAGCATAGAAGTATTAGCCAGAGGCAACCAATCACTTCTCTAAGCTTAGTAAACACTTAGAATGTATTAACTGTCCCTAAAGGGGCAATTAAAGAACTTAGCTCTTCTATCTCAGACACAAGCAACAAAGGGTCAATCAAATGTGGTGACTGTGGATGCACATTAGTCAGTCAGCTCTAGATGCCTCTCTCGCATCTGGCAGTAAGCTTATAATATATCTAAGCAGGTATTTTTCTAAAAGGCAAATCAGTTAACAACATCTCCTGCTACAAACTCCCTCACCATTCCCTATTTGGACTTCCTCTTTTACATTTCATCTGTATTGGAATAACAATGATCGTTCCAGTTTATGCAGCAGCTTGCAAAATTGCTTTCCGTACAAGTAATCAATTTGTGTGCTATTATCAGAAGTGTATTATTATACAGTTGTATTCCTTCATGATCAGTGCTATTCTTAATAGCTATATTGACGAATAATTGATGCATAGTAAACTACAACATTTAAAGTGTATAATTTGATGTTTTAACATGTATATAATCCATGAAACCTTCCCTGTAATTGAAAAAGTGGACATCTCCATCACCCCCCAAATTACCTGTCTCTTTGTAATTCCTCAGTCCAAACCCTTGACTTCTTGCCAGGCAACCAATGATCCTTCTGTCAAAATAGATGACTTTGATTTCTTTTAAAATTTAAAATAAATGACAGGGCATGGTATCAGTCACTTAGCATAACTCCTGAGATTCTTGCATTTTGCAGAAGTACCAGTAGGTTGTTACCTTTAATTGCTGACTAATATTGCATTCTTTGGACAGATTACAATTTGTTTATCCACTGTTGGGCGTTGGGATTGATTTATATTTTTATTTCAAATAAAAAAGGTTATGAACATTTGAATACAGATCCTTGAATGGGCATATGAGTTTTTATTTATTTCAGATAAATAAATAATATTCAGATAATAAATAATAATAATAATATTTCAGATAATAAATAATAATAATTTTCCCCTTCTTTTTGGGTAGGACTCCTCTCGGCTGAGATCCTTTCTCTTTGGTGGGAGACATGGGCTCTCTTGTATGGTCCAAGTTCTCACCAGAGCGAGAGTTCTTTCATTATATTGGATTACGGTGGTAAACTTCGCAGACATGGGGCAGAGCTGCTACTGGCTCTCCCTGTGAACAGCCACTCATGAGGCGCCCGGGAGGATGGTGGGTTCTAGCCCTGGCCCACTATCCCAGCAGAGCCTCGCAACAAGCCAGAAGACCCCCACTCCATGAGGGCCTCCATTTTCCACATCCGACTTCTCTCTCATCAGACCTCCACCCAGCAGACCAGCCTATCAGCGCCTGGCTCATCGAGTTCCACCCTGCAGCAGTCTTTCTTAAATCCGGCTCAGGTATGCCGGTCCAGAGACTTGCAGACATGGGGCAGAGCTGCTACTGGCTCTCCCTGTGACCAGCCGCTCATGAGGAGCCCGGGAGGGATGGTGGGTTCTAGCCCTGGCCCACCATCCCAGCAGAGCCTCGCAACAAGCCAGAAGACCCCCACTCCATGAGGGCCTCCATTTTCCACATCCGGACTTCTCTCTTGTCAGACCTCCACCCAGCAGACCAGCCTATCAGCGCCCGGCTCATGCAGCCGCTTGCGGCTGCGCGGTTCATCAATAAATGCTGGACTTAGAGGTGCCTGCAAGAGTATGCTACCTGCACGACAGAGCCTGGCAAGCTACCCGTGTTGTATTTGATATATGCCAAATACCAATAACAATTATAGACCTCATTCCGGAATGGATTGGGGCTCTTTATGTTCCTGGAGCAAGCAGATGCCTTGGGCTCTACTAGCATGAGACAGGACATATGGAGATGTTACTGGGGCCGCTCGAGCAAATCGATGATGAACGGGAAGACAGTGATACAGAAAAAAAATGAATAGCATTGCTATTTTTAATTTTTGAAGAATTGACAAACTTATTTACAAAGTGGTTCTGCCATATTGCATTGTCTTGTCTTGTCTTCCCATTGTTTATAGATTTGCTCTAGCGGGTGCCAGTAACGTCTCCATTCTTTGCGAATGAGGTCCATTATTGTTACTGTTTTTTGGCATATCAAATACACCATGGGTGGCTTGCCAGGCTCTGCCATGGCTCTGGGTTCATCCCAGGGAGCCCAGTCTTTTCTGTGTCAGTCCATCAACCATCCAGGGCCCACAGGCAGGGCCCTGGGTATAGACAAGCCTGTCTCCTGTCTGTCACCTGCCAACACAGCCAGGCACCATAGCTACACCTGTAACACCTCAAGGCTACCATGTTGCATTATAGACTAAAATTCATGAGAGAGTCACAGTATCCTGAAATTGACAATAAAAATAATTTTCACTGGTATACATAGGTTAATAATTTGTAGACAATATATTTTCAATGTGAGGTATTCTATTTAGTAATGCCCAGGTATGCTGATCACACACAGCTAGGGCATTGGTTACTTTTTTCTGAAGAAAAGAGGTGGTAGCAATTGAACCAGGTCCTGGGAGGTTTTTGGTGTGTTCTAGGGCACCGTTTCTGTCTTGCTGGGCTGCCACCGAGCAATCATTTTTGACTCCTCCCCACACCCACTTTGTATGCCCCATCAATTTCCCTGAAGGTACTGTTTTGACATCCCATCTGTTCCCACCTGTCTCTCCAGGAGCTTCAATTTCAGTTTACAACCTCTCATGTGACTGTTTTTGCCTCTGTGGCCAGTAGAGTGGACTGGGGTTCATCTGCAGATACCCCTGAATCCATGGGCTCAGCCTCCCCATGCTCCTTGTTCGGTCACCTGCCTGAAACCCTCCCTGGGAGCCACAACACAAATCCTTTTGCCCCAGAAGTCTGTTCTCCATTTGTTCTGCTTCTCCGTATCAGGTAGTGGGAGGAAGGCATGCGACACTGATTAATCGGCTTTAAATGAAAAATAGCGAACCACTACCCCACAACTGAAGTCCTGGGAGTCTGTGTCTTTTTCTTCCCATGACTGGCCATTCCCTCCACATTAATTCAAGTTGATGTGACAGCTTGGGGACAAATGTTCATTGATTTCTGAGTCTGTGCCAGACATCATGTTTAATTCTCATGTAATCACACCCTATGGGTTCATGCCGTTAACTCCATTTACTGGTGAGGAAACTGAGACTGAGCAAGGACATTGCCCTGTCCTTGCTCACTCTGATGATGATTCAAAAGGGGGTTGAAGCCCTGCTGGGCTTGACTTCCAAACTGACTCTGGGCAGCTGCCATGATGGTGAAAAGCTTGTGGACAGGATGATCTATAGGACAGGACTGGCAAAATAAATACGTTACATTGTAAACATCAGACAAGTCAGATATTTGTCAGAGCAAATGAATTCTAATGGGAGGTGGGATGGGAGAGCACTTTCTGCCCGTTACTACCTCCCTACTCCTCTTGAGTGAACAAAGCAATTATTGGTAGAGGCAAAATCATGGCTCCTGGATAACTCATTAGCTCGTATTTGTTTAAAGTCTGATGGTGTATGACAAAAGGATTTGTTCCAGATGTCAAAGCAGCACAATGGAGTTTAACAGCCTGTGCATTAGAAATGTACCACTGCAGGGAATCACAGGAGGTCACCCACCGGAGGCAGAGAGGGAGGATGGTCAAAGCCAGCTCCCGTGGCCAAAGTGCCCACCTCTCATTCTGTCCCATCTCATCCTAAAGGCTGTGCCTACAACTCTGAATGTTAATGCTTTTTCCATTCTCTGAACTCAATGGTATTTGAAAAGATTAGCGAGAAAATTTTCTTGGAGGGCTTGAGGCTAGCAAAAACATTTCATCTAAGAAAAAATATGTATGAAAAATTGAATATGTCTGAAAATATATTTATACATTAAATAGCATATGCAGTTACTTAATTCAATTAATTTAACTTTATGTGTGTATGTGTGTGTGTGTGTGTGTGTGTGTGTGCATGACTCAGGATGCTAAAAAAATGAATTTCGTGTGTCCTTAGAACAACCTGGGGAGCCTTAAAAAACTAGAGACTTGGTTATGAACTTTTAAAAAAATTATTATTGATATCATTCTCGATAACCAGAAGGAATCTTTATCTACTTTTGTTTTTCTAGAAAGCATTAACATCTGGACTATCACTCATTAATAAAGGAGCTTACTTCTTACCAGGGAGAATAGAAACTTCCTGAAGACATAAGGAAGTTATCCTGGGAGCCCAAACCTGCGCCTTGAAGAAATCTTTGGAGAATAATTGAAGTCTGAGGTGTGGCAACGACCATAAGTTTCTGTCCTAACAAAGCTTTAGAGGGGAAGGACGGAAAACCAAGTTTGAGGAAATGTTTCAATCATCTTGTCTTTGCTCTTCAACAACTTCCCCTGGGAGTTAGTGTCCTGAGTCACTGAATCATGTCACCCTCCCACATGCTCAGCTTTGTGCCTGTAGCATGAAGGGCATCTAGCCATCCTTGTGGCAATTGTTGATTCTTTTCTAAGTTTGCTCCACCTCACCCTGTTACTCCTTACCCTCGTTTTAATTTCTTACTTTTCCCTTCGGACTGTCTGTCCTTGTTGTTTTCATTTCTAGCTTGACATCCCTGTGAAAACTGGAAATAATTGCCTACTTGGTAGGTATCTGGTATCTGCTTTACAATGCCCAAGTCTTTGTAGCCCCAAGACTTCCAGCCTCTGTTATGGGAAGTTTACAGTATGTGCCACAATCACAACCTCTTGGACAAGGAAGCCCACCCAGAAATATCAGGTCCTCCCCTTTCTCTCTTTGGTCTAGGGTGGATGCTAAGGATGGCTGGCAGGTGTGAGCAATTCCTTGGTATTGCTTCCTGGCACATCTCTGGTCCTCTCCACTTCTGTGATGTGATTGCATGATTGCTATCTTTGAATTCTCCTTTCTCTGTCATTTTTCAAATTTTGCCAAAGTGGAAAAGCGATTCTGGTAACTGTTTTCAGTTGATGAATGGGAAACCTTGTCTTTACCATGAATACATAGTTAACTACACTAAAGAAATCAGGACAAGTTTCTAAGACTGGTCTGAACAAACTACAATGTATAGATTCTAATGGTGTTATTGTTTTGATGGTGTTTATTGTTGTTATGTTCTTTGTCTTCTGCCACTGATTTGTGATATAGTCCCAGTACTCCTCCCTTCTAGGAGGGACATGGCTCAGTGTCATTTCCAAACCCATCTCTACCATTTATAGAAGAATTAGCAGGTCCTCTGCAGTAAAAACCACCCATCCCAACCTCCCACTATTCTGAACTGGATGTAATCAATTGAACATCATTGAACATGCCAGTGAAAATAAATGTAATCAATAAGGTCCTTGTTGTGTGACACTCACAGCATGCTCCTTTATTCTGTACCTGTATTTATGAGGTTATCTCACAGTCAGCAAAGTGAGATCCTTGAAGATGAGTTTTTGATACTTATCCTGTAACTTAGAATAACTTAGAATTGTGCCCCTCATTCAGAAAGTGAGACATGATTCTCTAATCGGAGCAAATATTGTGTTAGCTATTTATTAGCTTATTTAGAAACAGACTCGTAACAAAGAAATGGGGCCAAATTCAGTATTTCCCAGAGTGGGGTTGGCCCCTCCTACTCAAACATTCTGATTCCAGCGTGAGCTACCTCCATGGGGCTCCCTCTGCACTTAGCCTCAGCTGGTTAAAGACAGCACCGTGCAGCCAGAAATGCTCTGAGTTGTCAAAACCTAAGAGGGGTGTGTAGCTTAATTACAACCTATTTCCAGAAGCTCAAGTGGCATAAGGGGTCCCCTCCCCCGACACTCCTGACACTGTTCTTTCCCCTCATGTTTCGGTTTCTTCTCTTCTGCAAGCTTGGGAAGGTTTTACTCTGTGTTCTGTTTACAATCAATCAGTTGAATGACCTTTCCCCAAGCTGGCCCTTTCCACTCTGCTTCCCTTCTCCACTAACTCCCCACCATCCCTTGTAGACCACTCTGTCTTTCTGGGTCAGGATAGGCTACTATGTCAAGTGGGTTCATTGTGGGAGCCAGAATTTCCTCCCACCCCCACTCCTGGGTCCATGAGGTTTACATGGGATCTTCTTCAGAAGGACACACCTGAGTGAGGAGGATGGCAGGGATTGTGAAGCTAGGGTGCTTGTCCCCATTCAGGACTCAACCACAGGCTCCTCAGGATTCTCATGAGGAAAAGAAGAAGAAACCAGACATGCAGTGTTGGAGGACACACCCTAAAGAGCTCTGGGTCTTGGCAAGCACAGAGCACTTGCCTTTGCTAACAGCCATTTGCATTTTAACTTGAAGAGATTGGGGACAGGATTGGAAAAGACAGTTTGATTTTAAAAGTCTTTAAATGGCAGAATATTCTTATCATGAATCTATACTAGCTTCAGAGTATTTCTCTTATAACCTCCAAGGGCCCCCATAAGGTACTGTTTACACAGGTAGAGTTTTTCCAGGAGGAAACCTGGCTGCGTTGGATCTACTGTTAAGTAAACAGCCCTGTTAGATCTAAGAGCCACACTATTCTGTCTCCTGGGCAAGGGAACATGACTAAGCAATACTAAAAGGCAAAGCACACGATATTTCTCTGACATAGATATGGACCTTGTGGAGGTTTAGAGATATATCTGGCTCTGGCTGTATGAGATTCATGGTATAAATATCATATGCTTTTCCTCATGTATTAAATCCTGAGTTACATTTCGTCTCAGGTATATTCCCCCATCTCTACAAGTGTCTAGTACAGGAGCCTGAAAGGTGGAGATTCGGCTGTGGCAAATTAGCATTTGTGAGGCCTGGCCTAGGTATGTGCATGTGGGATCTGCATGAGAAACCTGCCTATTCCCTGGATAGCCTGGCCCATGAAGGACTGGCTTGAGACCTTTGGTGGGTTTTGAGGGGATAAAAGGTTCTGGGAAGAATATGATAGGTGTCCTTTTCAATGGAGTATCGCACCCTGGGCACATGGTCAGAAGTTTGGCCAGAAGCTTGCGGTTTGGGAGTATCCCCATCTTGGGTTGTATTAGCAGAGTTTGTTTAGTTATTGATGATAATAAAAGTCTTTAGAACTGTGTTGAACTTGTGAATTCTGTCCATCCACCACGGGCTTTGAAATAAAGGGGACTTCTCCCCTCCTTGTCAGGGATCCCAATTGTTCCCCAGCAATGCAGCTGTCCAGCAATGCAATTGTTCCCCAGCAATGCAGCTGTCCCCTCTGTCTGTTCAGCACCTTGGGATGAGGAATAGCCAGAGGGAAGGACAGGATTTCCCTACTACTCTGAGGCCAATGATCCCATAGGGGTTTGGCTGGCATCTATCTGCTCTTCCTCTGTATCACATACCATCCTGGGCACCTTATATTTACTTTACTGCTAATGCCAGCTTTATGAGTGATCTCCCACCCTGAATCTTTTTTTTATGATTTATTTTAAACACGGTGATTTACAAAGTACAAACTTTTTCACAATACAGTTGCTGGAAAGATTCATCATTCAGCACCAAATTCCACCACCACTGTGCCCCCACCACCTCCAGAGACCCGCATTTCCCTCCTACCCTCCATTCCCCTCCCGATGCCTGCTCACTTAGCCAGCATCAATTATGTT
Organism: Cryptotis parvus; assembly: GCA_021461705.1. Lineage (NCBI taxonomy): Eukaryota > Metazoa > Chordata > Mammalia > Eulipotyphla > Soricidae > Cryptotis > Cryptotis parvus. The sequence goes on along the minus strand of JAJIBD010025819.1, from coordinate 78,763 downwards.
GATCCCTACAGCTCATATAAGGGAACAATAATGATAAGGTTATTCCTTTTTTTTTTCTAGGCAGATGTGTGGGAGTCTGGCCAGTTTCTGTTCTTGGATTCACTTTCTGGGTTTCCAGAACACAACGGTTTTCTACTAACAATCCTAGACACACCATAACTACAGCTACTGATGACATTTATTTCACATTTATCTCAACGTCTATTTGAGCTTTTCCTATTCATACACTGAACAATCCATTCTATATTGGTTGTTGGAGTTAATTCTCAAAATATGGTCAATGAACCTGGTGTTAGATAAAAGTGTCTGTGAACTCCAAAGGAAAATACAGAATATTTGCTTTTTCCATGTTCTCTCTTTCTTCCCCAGGTCAGTTTTCAACATAAAAGTTATTTACTGAGTTCCTCCTAGGGCCAGAAAGGTTTTTAGGGGAAAACTATTGGAAGAGGAGAAGGAAAAAGAGGAGGAGGAGGAGATGGAGAAGACACTGAAACAACAATGTGTGTTCCTTTGTCTTCTGAAGCTTCGAGAACATTTAGAACTGACCCAGTCTCAGATTTCTAAACCTCTAGAAAGCCTCTTTGTAAACGCGCTGGCAATGTAGCCCTAAGAGTGCATTGGGCAAGGGCTGCCAGGTTTCCCTAAACTTCTTTTCAAAGGTAGACTAAGAACAGTCCAGGACAAAGAACTTATGTGGTAGACTCAGGAAAATCTTTTGACCTTGGATACTTAGATCATCTGCAGTGATCTACAAATTAGAAAGTAACATTTAGATGACTTTCAGGGTTTGTAACCTTTGCATTCCAGTCTTTAAACATATTTGGAAAGAGCTACAACCTTGCCCTTCAGTTACAAGCACAGTTTGAGAAACTTCACCCATATTCCCAGCTGTAACATTTTATCCCTTTGCTCCCCACCTTACCTCCTCACCCCACGAAATCCCGATTGTGGAAGCTCTATCATTTATTTCAACAGAGACATTCTCCTGTATAACTAAGCGCGCCTGCACACACACACATTCACACACAAAATATTTATGTTCAGAACGCATGGGATTTTATACCACTCCCCAATCCACTGACCCACCGGAACCCCTACTACTTAGAAGCCAATTATAGTACTACTTGAAAGTCATCCATTCCAGCTAGGTCCAGTCCACCATCCTGAAACAGACACCATCTTTGTCTTTATTGTCATCTATAGTCCCCTTCAACCTGAAACAGCCTTCTCTTTGCTATACCATCAACAATTATACAGAGTGGAAGCCCTCGTGATGTAGGGTGAACAGGCTTTCAGGTTGGGAGATGGTGAAAAAGAGGCTTTGATCTAAGCTCATCATGGCAGGAGAACATGATGGAACCCATGTCAACCACTATTTGGGCATGCCGGAATCTCCACATTTCTCACTATGATGATTATTTCCCACCTTTTGACTGGTGCTGGTGTTGGGCAATATGTTCTGAGATCATGCCAATGTTAAGAGCAACATCCAACTGTCACACATTGACCTTAGCTGGCTTCAGTCATCATCTCCTGAATCAAAGCCCAGTGGCCCTCTGATGGCTGCTAGGGAGGTTGCTAAGTGGTGATTTTCTGTTTTCCTTAGACCTTCTCCACTCAATATTCAGGATTGTACCATTAGGTAGAACTTTTCTCCTCCATTTGTTTTATGGCCTCAGCATGGACCCAGACTCTTATTTCTTCCCTCTACATCTGCAAAACTTCCATACTGGTTTGAGATGTTTAACTTGAGCCTCACAGTTAGATTGATTCAATGTTTACAGCCACACTATTTACCATAGTGTTACAGTTCATTTCTTGGTTGGCTGAACTTATCATCTAGTATTTCTTTAACAAGACCCTCTGGGATTTATATTTTGTAAATTCTCACTCACTTTCAAATGGCTTTCTAGATTTTTCTCTCCTATAACAACTTTATTGATTTATAATCCACACACCATCTGATTCACTCATTTAGGTTGTATAATCCACTGACTTTTAGTTTACCCAGGGACAGAGATGTACAATTACTTCCACAATCAATTCTAGAACATTCTTACTACTCCATAAAATGAACCCTCTACCATTAGTGCTCACTCTCCATTCTTCCCAACTTCCCGTCATCTCCCTGCCAGTCCTAGGCAACAGTGAATGCATTTTACTGTGGATTTGCCTGTTCTAGAGAGTTTTCATCAAGAAAATAATACAATGCATGGTTCTTTGAGTTTGGTGTTTTTCACTTTGCATAATATAAGGATTCATCCACCTTGAAGCATGTATACGAGTTTTACTGCTTATAAATGTGGAATCATGTTCCACTGTTTGCACCCTATCTTGTTTATTCACTCATTAGCTGATGGGTGTTTGGCTTGTAGCATCATTGTTGTATATCATGAAAAATGCTGCTCTGAACATATGTGTACAGATTTTTGTGTGGACATGCATTTTCATGTGTTTTAGGTGTATACTTAAACTGCTGGGATATAGCTTAGTTATATTTTAATGTTTTTATAAACTTTAATATTTTGGATAAACTACAGAATTATTTCCCACAGTACACCACAGTTTTCATTTTGCACTGAAATGATGTTAGCTACCATTTCTCCACAAATCACTTATGTTCTGTCTTTTAAAAATTGTCATCATAGTGGCTGTGAGAGAGGTTTCTGAGGAGGGTTTGCAGGCCCCACTGGACAGCGGGCGCCGCCTCCGGGCTCCCACTCCTCAGAGACGCCCCGGCTCCTCGGGCCTCGCGCGTGCTCGCGCTTTCGGCGTGTAGCTGTGCAAAGTCACGCCGCAGTCCGGCGGCCCGCGGTGAGCTGAGGGGATTTACGAGTCCTCGGCGTGCGGGACGCTGTAACATCCTGTGCCCTACCGTCCCTTGCAGGAATCGTTAATACCTTGCTACGCTTGCAATAAAGGCGGCTTTTTGGACGCCGAGCGCGACTTTTTTTTTTTTTTCCAGTCAGTCACTTGGGAGAAACTGGACAGTTACCAACTGTCTGAGTCAGTTACCAACATCAACGCTGGCTTCAAGTGGGTAAAAGCGGCCCCGCCTGTTAGGGTGGGGCTCACGGTGGGGCTAATATCTTGGAATTTTTCTGGTCTGGAAGGGAATGGGAACATTCCAGAAAGAATTTTGAGTTCTTTTGGCCACACCTAGCTGTGATCAGGACTTTCCTTCTGACTCTAAAAAGCTCAGGAATCACTCCTGGGTGCTGGGGAGATAATGTGGGGTGCTGGAGACAGAACCTGAGTTCATTGTATACAAGCCGCTCACAAGGAGCCCAGGAGAGATGGCGGGTTCTAGCCCTGGCCCGCCAGCCCAGCAGAGCCTTGCAACAAGCCAGGCGACCCCCCCACTCCATGAGGGCCTCCATTTTCCACATCCGGACTTCTCTCTCGTCAGAACTCCACCCAGCAGACCAGCCTATCACGCGGTTCATCATTAAATGCTGGACTTAGAGATGACTGCAAGAGTATGCTACCTGCACGGCAGAGCCTGGCAAGCTACCCGTGTTGTATTTTATATGCCAAATACCAGTAACAATTATAGACCTCATTCCGAATGGATTGTGGCTCTTTATGTTCCTGGAGCAAGCAGATGCCCTTGGGCTCTACTAGCATGAGACAGGACATATGGAGATGTTACTGGGGCCCGCTCGAGCAAATCGATGAACAACGGAAGACAGTGATACAGTGAGACAGTGGCTGTGAATTGCTATCTCATTGTGGTTTGAATTTGTATTTTTCTGGTGACTCATGAGGTTGAGGGTATGTGTGTGTGTGTGTGTGTGTGTGTGTGTGTGTGTGTGTGGCGCACGTGCACACACACATGCATGCAAACACTTGTCCATTTGTCTCTTTTCTTTGAAGAGTATCTATTCATATCCTCGGCCTATTTTAAATTGCCTCATTCATCTTTTCATTATTGTGCAGTTCATTATTTATATATTCTAGATATAATTCCCTTGTTAGAGATATGAGTTTCAAATATTTTCTCCCATTTATGTATTGTCTTTTAAATCTCTTGCTGGTATTCTTTGAAGCACAACATTTTTTTAATTTGGATGATGTTCAATTTATCTATTTTCCTTCTGTTGCTTGTGCTTTGGTGTCATAGCTAAGAAATTATTGCCAGATCCCAGGTCCTGATGTTTTACCTCTGTTTTCTTCTAAGAGTTTATTTTTGACTGTTATCTGGAAGCTTTGACTCATCTTGAAGTAATGTTTAGATATTCCAAGAGGTAGTGGTTTTAGTCTAGCAACTGGATCACATGTTTCCTGCACCCAACCCCTGCATCATTTGTCCAAGAGATAACTCTCTGCCTTTTGTTTGGGTGCTCTTCTTGAGTTTCAGTTGCTTGTAAAAGTTTGTAAATCAACTGAAAATCAATTGCTTGTAAGAACAATTTTCTAGGTTCTCTCTTCATACCATTAATTCATTTGTCTATCTATCCCGATGCCAGTACTGAATGGCTGTCACCACTTCTGCCTCATCTGCATCAATATTCCACTACACTGGGCCAGAGCGATAGCACAATGGAGAGGGCATTTGCCTTGCACATGGCCAACCTGGGTTCGATCCCTGGCATTCCATATGGTCCCCTGAGCACTGCCAGGAGTAATTCCTGAGCGAAGAGCCAGGAGTAACCCCTGAGTATTGTTGAGTGTAACCCAAAAAAGCAAAAAAAAAAAATTCCACTACACCTTTTAGCTACGTGATATTTTCCCCTGGACTTATAAAGTTTGTGTGGATCCTGAACCATTTTTCAGTTCATAAATACTCTCCCTGATGTCCTGTGAAATTGTTCCGGGCTCTAGTGGCCCATAAATAATCTTGGCATCCTGGCAGGCACAAGCACAGTCCCACGGCAGACAACTGTTACCTTGACACCTCTTGTTCTAGGGTGGCTTGCTTATAATTGTGAACAAGCTTCTGCAGGATGAGAGTCAAACCAGATACCACCTGGGTTTCTCTCTGTGGTAGCATGCTTCATGCTCCTAGACCTATGCTTGCAGAGTGTTTGATTTTGAACATAGTTTTTTTTATACTTGTAAGGTCAGGGTTTGCACGCTTCAGCATAGCAAGACCTCTTCAGCACCAGCATCTCATAACTTAATGAGAGGCCCATAGAAGAGTCTAGGTGAGCAGAAAAGGAGTCCCAGGGTGGGGCCATGGTGGAAATCTCAGGTTAGGGCCTGGCAAGGAAAAATGGGCCTCTACACTTAAGGGAAGTCCCTAGGTTCAACTGGAAAGAGCCCTGGCTGGGCGGGGCAAATGCTTGGCATCAAGAGGGGATCATCCCAATTCCCAGGAGGGGGAAGCCGAAGCCACAAGAGGTGATGTCAATTGCCCCAAGCGTCTGCATTGGGAATCAGCCTACAGACCCACCTTTGCTAATTCCAGTATCCCTTTTTCTCCTGCCTCCTTATTTTCTGTCCAGCTTGGGATTGCTGGAGGCTGGAGACTCTGTTAGTCAACAGCGAGCCTGGTATGGGTACAGGAATTGCTGAGCTGCACTGAGCCAGGCTGAGTCAGTGTGTTGGTGCCGCCCCGCCTCCTATCCCACTGCTGTTGGAGTGATATGAGAAGAGGTGTTACTGCAGGATAACACCAGCTACACCACTCTCTGATGCCATCAACCAGGAAGACAACCATGTTGCTGTCTGACAGGGCTCTCAGGCTATCTGTGTGGACTCATCCAGGGACCAAACAGCATCTGGGGTGTCTCTTGGCTCAACTCTGCTTTGGCCTCCTGGATCTGGAAGCAGCATGGGGTAGAGGGGATGTGGACTGTGGCAGCTCTGTGCCAGCATTCCAGAATTTCAAAACTGTACACTTTGCACTGTGGTTGTAAGCAGGCTTCCTTAGGGATCTGACCACACATTTCCCTAAAGACAGAGGAGCCCTTTCATCCAGAACAATTCTTTGCCAACCGACTTTCACAGATCAGTTTGTGGAGACAGACAGGGAAGGCTCCATAGTAGCAACAACCTAACTACAGAAGCAGCCAAACAATGCAATTTGTATATGCTCCACTCTTGCAAATGAGACAGCTATTGAGTTTCAAGCTTATTTTTTCAAGTGTGCCTGTAGCAAAAGAAATGTTTCTTCTGAGCACTGAATGTGGGCAAAGGGATATACAGTATAACCCCTAAATGTATGTACTGTAAGCCACAATGTGTAAGAGAAAAGAGAGAGAGAGAAGCAGCAGAAGCAGAAGCAGCAGAAGAACAAGAACAAAAATAAGAAGAACAAGAACAAGAATAAGAAGAATAACAGGAAGAAGAACAAGAAGGACAACAAGAACAAGAAGAAGAACAAGAAGAGGCTAAGAGCCTGCCATAGAGGCAGGCTGGGAGAGGAGGGAAGGAATCCAGGAACATCCATGGTGGGAAATGTGCTCTGGTGGAGGGATTGGTGCTGGAACACTGTATGGCTGAAACCTAAACATGAACAGTTTTGTAATTGTATATCTCATAGTGGTATCACTATCACTATCACTATCTTCCCGTTAATCATCTATTTGCTAGAGCGGGCACCAGTAATATCTCCATATGTCCTGTCTCATGCTAGTAGAACCCAAAGGCATCTGCTTGCTCCAGGAACATAGAGAGCCTCAAACCATTATATTAGGTCATGGGAATGACCTAATATAAATGTTACTGGTGTTTGGCATATCAAATACTACACGACAGCTTGCCAGGCTTGCTGTGCGGGTGGCATACTGTTGTAGTCACCTCTAAATAAAGCATTTATTGATGAACCACGCGGCCGCTAGTGGCCAGGCGAGCCGGGCTGTGATAGTCTGGTCTGCTGGGTGGAATTGTGACTAGAGAAGTCTGGATGTGGAAAATGGCGGGCCCCATGGAGTAGGGGGAGGTTGGTCTGGCTTGTTGTGAGGCTCTGCTGGCATGGCAGGCCAGGGCTAGAACCCGCCATGCCTCCCGGGTGCCTCACGAGCAGCTGGGCACAGGGAGAGCAAGTAGCAGCTCTGCCCCATGTCTGAGAGTCTCTGGTTCAGCATACCTAGGCCGGATTGAAAAGAAACTGCTGTAGAGTGACTGTCGATGATCCGGGCTGTGATATTCTGGTCTGCTGGGTGGAGTTGTGGGTTCCCATTGATGGAGTTTCCACTCTTCCCTGGGGCAGCTTGGGTTGCGGAGATGCAGGGATCACACACACACACACACCTGTGGGGGAGATTGCAGACGTTCCCGGAAGCGCAGGGCCCAAAGGGTCAGGGTGAAACCAAGGCAGTTTGCCTTGGTTCCCATTGATGGAGTTTCGGCTCTTCCCTGGGGCATCTTGGGTCCGCGGAGACGCAGGGACCTAGCGCAGCAACACACACACACACACACACACACACACACACACACCTGTGGGGGGGAGATTGCAGACATTCCCGGAAGCGCCTAAACCATTATTTCTTTGCAAGAAGATCCCAGCCCGGATCATTGACAGCCACCCTGCAGCAGTTTCTTTTCAATCCGGCCCAGGTATGCTGAACCAGAGACTCTCAGACATGGGGGCAGAGCTGCTACTTGCTTTCCCTGTGCCCAGCTGCTCGTGAGGTGCCCGAGAAGCATGGCGGGTTCTAGCCCTGGCCTGCCATGCCAGCAGAGCCTCACAACAAGCCAGACCACCCTCCCCTACTCCATGGGGCCTGCCATTTTCCACATCCGGACTTCCTTCTCATAGTGGTATAATATGATTAAAATAAAAATAGAAAGAAAAGAAAAGAAAGAGTGCTGCTAAGAGGCAGTCTGGGGGAGGGGGCCGGGAATCTGGAGACATTGCTGGTGTGGAATGTGCACTGGTGGAAGGATGTGTGCTGGAACACTGTATGACTGAACCCCAATCATAAACAGCTTTGTAGTTTTCTATCTCATGGTGATATAATAAAATGTTTTAAAAAATGGTTCTTGTATCTGATGGGATCTACTTTTGCCATTTGCCAGTTTGGGTGCCCTTAGGCAAGCAATCTAATCTCTAACCTCAATTTTCTCATGCATAAAATGGGCATCACAATCTGGGGACATAGGTCTTGTCTACTTGAGGTCTGAGTTTAATCCCCAGCACTGCATAAACAAACAAACATATAAAAGTGTCATAGCAGTAAAAGAGGAATCTCAGTTTACTCTCACCAGCTGCTGTGAGCAGTCCTGTTTTAGGTTGGCCCATCATACATTTTTACTTCCTGAAAATTCCTGTTTTTTTTCTGATAAACAGGGAGTTAACAATTGTCCATGAAAAAATTCTACTCCAGATCTTAGTCTCACTGGGAGTCTAAGATAATGGGAAATCACTATCTTCCTGTTCATCATCTATTTGCTAGAGCGGGCACCAGTATTATCTCCATATGTCCTTGTCCTGTCTCATGATAGTAGAACCCAAAGGCATCCGGTTGCTCTAGGAACATAAAGAGCCTCAAACCATTATATTAGGTCACGGGAATGACCTAATATAAATGTTACTGGTATTTGGCATATCAAATACGACACAAGCAGCTTGCCAGGCTTGCCATGCCGGTGGTATACTCTTGTAGTCACCTCTAAATAAAGAATTTATTGATGAATCACGTGGCCGCTAGTGGCCGCGCGAATCGGGCTGTGATAGTCTGGTCTGCTGGGTGGAATGCCCAGACAAGGATCTGATAGACCCTTGCATCCTCTATAACATTTGCCAAGAGCCCAATTTCCATTTAAAAAGATCTACAGGAAAACGCTTATCTTGAACTTCTCTGCATTCCCTGTAACATGATGCCCCAGTTGTCCTTTAAGAACCAAGGAAAAGAGTCACAGCTAACTTGGTCCTAAACTAAGTTCCTCCTCACTTGGGGAGCTTCTTTTCTTTTCTCTTCTACACTCCAATAAGCTTTTATACTTTCCAATGCTGAATCTGAGTAACTTTATTATTCAATATTTTCATTCTTGAAAATATTGAAGACTCTGGGAATCACGAACAAACACAGAGACCTGCTGCCACCACTTCTGCCTCACCTGCATCAGCAGCAGCTTGTTCCATTAACGGTATAATATGTGGGGACACCTAACATTCACAACGCAGCAAGAACCAGCAGCAGCCATCAACATGCTTTTGTCCAACACAGTATTTCCACAATTCTTGACTAGTGTGTCTATGCACAGCACCAGATGCTCCCAGCTCTCTACACAGGGTGCCAGGGAACTTTCTAGTGTCTTCTCAACCCTCCTATACAACAGCTCAGATATGCTTCCTGCTCTGGCATTTATGCAATAGGGCCTGGGCACGTGCACAACGTTGAAAGATGCCATGTGCTATCTGTGATTCAGTTCCATGGGTGGACAGCAGAGCAGAGAGTGCTTCTTGTTTGTAACTCAGTGTGTCCCAGTAGCTAGTATCTAGAAGGATCTGAACACGTATTTTCAGACTAAGAAAATGAATCTCTAGTGGTTTGCCAAGTACCAGGCAAGTCACTTAGCTTTCTCAATTTCCTCTTGGAAACTCACTGACTCTTTTATTAGTGTGGATTTAGCTAGGCCAGTGGTCTGATACAATGACTGCTGCTGGTCCGCAGGTATAAGAATGCTGAAAACTCCTGGTGTCTTACTTTGGTTACAGCTGATGTGCCTGGGGTGGTCTCTGGGACAGGTGCCAGTTACAAGTGTAGGAAGGCTGAAGAGTGCTGTTATCCCCCAGGATCAGTAGTGTAGCTCTCTATCTCTGTATCTCTCTCCACACACACACACACACACACACACACACACATTTATATTTTAAGACACATACTATGTGTTTCGTGTCTAATCCACGTTCAGCTGGTAGCTTTGTCTTCGAGTTTGCTTACCCAGGGCTCTGGTGATAGAGCAGTCACTCTTGGCCCTCTTGACACATCTATGTGCCCCACTGCTGATTCCCATCCAGAAGTGAGCCAGGACAAGACCCTCAACCGGACAAGAGCATCCCATAAAACAACATAGAAAAGGGCTGTGGGGAGCCAAGGAGGCTGTACCATGATCATAGCCAAGTCACAATGAATACCAAGAAGGAGAAGGAGGCGGTTCCTACACATAAAGTCCCGCTACTTTCCTGCCCACTGTTTTCTCAGCCCAGCAACCTTCTGCTCTCACTGTCTTCTGGTCTTGCTGCTGTCCATCCCACTGTCTTTCTTCCTTGTTTTTTTTTTTTTTTTGCAGGTCAGGGTGCTGGTTGGCTCACACCGGCAGTGCTCAAGGGCTGACTCCTGGCTTTGCATTGAGGACTTACTTCTGGCAGTCTTGAGGCACCATATGGATGCCTTAGGGGATCATATGGGATATGTTGGGGGGACCGTATGGAGTGCAAGATATCCAACCTGGGTTGACAGCATGCAAGGTAAGCACCCTACCTACCCACTGAACTATCCCCCTGCACGCCCCAATTATCTTTCATCCATGGTATTACATTCTGCTGCATTATGGTCCATGGGACCAGAACTTGGGAAAGATCTCAGAGGATGAAGACCCCCTCAAGGGACAAAGTCACAGAATCATCCCATATTGGAACGAGAGTCCCAAGAGTAAAAGGGAATTTGGGATCCATTCCATTATGTGGAACCCCTCCTCTTTCAAGCTGTGGGGTCATGAACTTTGGCATCTGGCCTCCCCATTGAGAGTCACATGAGCATATCCTTGTCGACACTCCTAGGGTGAACCCGCAGTGACCTGGCTCGTGCAGGGTCCACTGTTCAGACTAGTTCACTGGTCAGGTTGTGGTGTGACTACTCTTGTATGATGGGGAGCTTCAGTTCAGCTCTAAGTCTGGCCAGGAAAGAAGGCAGAAACACAGAAGCATCGTTCAATCTAGACGAGTGGATAAGGAGCAAAATGCTTTGAGCGCATGCTAAGTGGAGGCCAATCATCCTCTTAATGGTGCCCTCCTTGAATCTTCAGCCAGGGCTGACCTACACTGTGCTCACCTCTACCTCATCCAGGATGTAACCGACTCAGGCTGAAAAGTGGGGCCTGGGGTGGGGTACTGGAGGAGGGAGCCCATGGGACAGCCATACTGGGCCCTTGTCCTGAGCAGCAGCAGGAAGGTGGGTTGCAGTGGACAAAACCAGCACCACGCTGTTTCTCTTATGCAGAGTTTCACTGTGCGGAAGGAGATCCTACTGGGTCCTGCTGGCCTGTCTGGGAGCTGAGCATTCCTGAGGGGCTTCCTTTCAAGAAGGGCCTGAGAGAAATTTAAGGGTCCTGAGGCTGGAGTTTGAGAGCCTTGGGTCTCTACCCTCAGAAGCAATGCAATCCAGACATATTGTGCAGGGCTGTGCCTCTCCCGGTGACCTATCAAACAGTATAAAAGGGTTCTAGGGAGGCAGAAATGCAACTTTGGATGTGAAAATCTTCCACACGATGTGTAGTGCCCTGAAGCCTCTCCACAGAGGAAAGCTGGTCTAAGTCTGATTTTTTGGGTTGTTATTTGTTTGTTTTTGTTTCTGGGTCCCACCTGGAGGTGTTCAGGCTTACTTCTGGCTCGGTGCTTAGGGATCACTCCAAGAGGGGTTTGGGGTCCAAGGCTCTCACTTACAAGCAGATATCCACAAAAGCAGCTGTCAACTCATATCTAGATTCCAGAGGATGGTGAGGGTCCTTGGTTGAACTGTGTCTCCCTGGAGCCTCCTGTATTAACCCCCCCACCCTGTACCTTCATTGTGGATATCACAATGTTAGCACAGCCACGTGTGCTCCTGTGAGCTTGTACCATACCACTTCTGGATAGGTCGACAGCCTCTGACTTCAAAAACTTAAACGCAGCTTCCCCTGTCTGTGACCATTCCAGTACCATATCTTGACCAGTCAGTCTCTGTGTCAAAGGCTCTAACTCATTGCCTCACTTAATCCTTTTTATTTTTGGGAGGAGGCACACATATCCGTGCTCAGGGCTTACACCTGCATCTGCACTCAGGATTCTGGCATAGGCAAACATTCAGTCCAGGGACTGAATGGGATACCCCTGATCAAACCTGGGTTGGCTGCATGCAAAACAAGCCAACTCCTTACTTTATTTACTAGCTCTCTTTGAAATAGGATAGAGGGTTTGGGCTGGAGACATAGTACAGAGGGTAAGGTCTTGCACAAAGTCAACCAGGGTTCAATTCCTGATATTCTGTGTGGTCCTCCAAGCACTGCCAGGAGTAATCCCTAAGTGCAGAGCTAGGAGTAATCCCTGAGTATTTCCAGTGTGGCCTGAAAACAAACAAAAAAGGAGTTAGGAGCCTAGGGTAGCCCAAGGAGGTCGGTTACTACAATGCTTAGATAAGATCTGGAATTCAGTCCTCTGTACTGCTTTAACTCTGTTTTCTCCTGTTCGCCGTAACCCTGGTGGCTCTTGAGCACCACTGCCCCCCACTACAAAACACAAGTTAGCATCTGCTTCTGTAAAGAAGCAGATATTAACTGTTACTTTTTAGTAACTGGTTTAATAGCTCTGTCCTCACAGTAGCATTGCAACAGACAATGGGTAAACAAATTCAATGAACTCTGTTCCAGTAAAACTTTATGGACACTATATAAGTAAGTTGATCTGGCTCTGTTTCAATAAAATTCAATAGATTATGTGTAAACAAGCCAACCTGGCTCTGTTACAAGAAAACATTACAGAAATTATGTAAACAAGCCAGTGACTATAGATTAGGTGAACAGTTGAGTCTGACAATGTTCTAATAAAACTTTATTTAAATGGGCAGTGGATTAGGCTGAGCATGCAGGAAGTACTTCAGCCACGGGAAAAGATTAAGTAACTTTCCAAAATCCATATGGTTGTGTTATCCTCGATGTTTCTATTCCCAAGAATGAGGACATGTTGAGGGAGAGAGAGAGAGAAAAAAGAGAGAGAGAGAGAGAGAGAGAGAGAGAGAGAGAGGTCAGACAGGCACTTTCCCAGCACCTACTCCATCTACATGACCATTAGCTTCTCTCTGGACTCGCAGCAACTCCTCGAAGTGCTGTGGACTCACTTCCGCTCTGGACACAGCTCCTCTGGTCTGGGTGTCAGACAGGCAAATCCACTCTTGTTGCTATTGTGTTCTAGCCACGACTTTGAGGTAGTTCTTGGATAACTATTTTTCACATTGCCTAGAATTTGAATAATGTCATTTTAGTGCATTTTACTCATGATCTAATGTAGTTACTATTAGATCTAATAGTATTACTAATGTAGTTATTCCATTCTTATACGTGTGTATATCGCATACATGTGTGCACACATATGCTCATGCCTATGGATGCCAGAAAGGCATTTTCAAACATGCTATAGAACAATACAAAGTTGGACCCTCTCCTTGCTTGTGGGACTGACCATCTAGACTCCTGTGTGATGGGTGACGTTTTTGGGAGTTCTGGAATTCATCTGCTCCTTGGATTCTTCTGATGGAGACGCACTGTTAGTGAGATTTGTTTAACTTGTTTTCAGGGGCAGAAACCTCAGGTTGGAATCAGAGCGACTTGCAGTACCCAAGCTGAGGCTCTGGCCCTGACTCCATGCCATTCCCAGGCCTCACCCTATTCTGCAGCCCTGTGCCATGCTCTGCCCTTTTCCACTTTTCCAGCACTTCCAGCAGGCAGCGTCACAGTCTGAACTTGATGTCTCCTGGCTGCTGTCCAAGCCTCCTGGCTGTGCTCCCACGTCTTGTTTTCTCTCTGCCTGGCATCTCCCAAGTTCCCTTCTTAAGTTCTTCTCCTTCTTTGGCAGCCAAATGCCCTCTATTTTATTTCTCCCTAGGGCCCACTCAAAGGCTGGAGAAAAGCCGAGAGATTGTTCACTTTCTTAACAGGAGCTGCTTTCAATTCAGCCACAGCTGCTGCATGTTTCAAAAGTGAGAAGGATCCCAAGACAGATGGCTCAGCAGCGACTATTTTAAGCCCCAGAGTCACAAGAACAGATCCAAAATAACTCTGGCCAGCAGGGTCAAATGCAGAGCAGAGCTGCTGGCTTTAGAAAAAATTCTGACCCCAGATCTTCAGAGTCACAGAATGAGTCAGCTCTGATATTGGCTAGTTAAAAAGACTTCTCAGGGCAGCGACAATGTAGAGGCTTCAGGACTGAGATGGCCCCGTTCAGCTACTGCTCTAAAAATATCTTCCTCAGACAGCTCCAGAGCTCTGAATCGAACTCGTTACTACTTTCCAGGTTCATACCAGGGGATATACTCTCTTGTGTGTATCAGTCTGTTGACTGAGACAATAATGACCCTGTAAGAAACCAACTCAGAGTCCCAGTATGGTTGCTGTCATGAGTGTGATCTTGACTCTTCAAGTACAACTGATTTCGACTCAACCTGGTTAATCCTAGTTCTGGGTTGTTGACTTGCACTCTGTGCTCATCCTTGTTGGGCCAGCAGGTTCTTCAGAGCATGCTCCAATGACAGGGGTCAAAGTGCAAGAAGACAAGTTCAACTACTTCATGACTTTACTTCTATGCATCAGCTAAAATAGGATTAACTAAAGCCATTTCCATGGAGCTGCTTAATGTCAATGGGGGTAGAAAGAGAGTCTGAACGCCTAGTGGAGGGAGGAGGAACTGCATCTCACAGGGCGCAGGCTGTGACTACAGTGGTGAGGATGGGTGGGAATGGCATTGGGCAGCAGAAAACACTAGTGGGCCTGCCCCTTTGGATTCCTCTCTTGCTTATTAACCTTTCCTTCCGAGGGAAGAGTCATAGTTATGGCCAATATCCTGATCTCCCCTTCGAACAGTGGAATCATATTTATGCTCTTGACAAAACTAGCTTCCTGCCTTCTGGTCTACAGAACATTCTCTCCAATATGCTAATTTTACCCTAGATCTTCAACAGGGTTAAAAAAATTGGGGAGTAATAATCATTGTAAATCATAACACCAGTCTAGACTGAGCATTGTACATAGGCAAAGGGATATACATGATAACCTCTAACTGTATGTATTGCAGGCTACAGTGTATAAAAAGAAAGAAGAAAGAGAGAGAGAGATAGAGAGAGAGAGAGAAGGTAAGGTACCTGCCATAGAGACAGGCTTGGGGAGTGGGAAGGGAATTGGGGACATTGGAGGTGGGAAATGGGCAATGATGGATGGATGGGTGCTGGAACACTGTATGAATGAAACCCAAACATGAACATCTTTGTAGTTGTATATCTCACAGTGGTATAATAAAAAAATTAAAAAAAGAACTTTGGGGAGTCTGTGCCCAAAGTTGGTTTTGTGCCCCTTTATTTGCACATTACTGTCCACGAATCTAAGTTGCTTTAGTTTCCATAGAAAGAGCAGAGAAGGGGCCTGGGCAATAGTACTGATGTAGGGTGTTTGCCTTGCATGCAGCTGACCTGGGTTTGATTCCTGACATCCCTTATGGACTCCTGATGAGGTGAATTAGTTTTGTTTCTGTGACCATTATAGTGTCTGTATGCTGGTGGTGGGAGGCAGGGGAATCACCAAATAGAGAAATGCTTATATACAAATACTGGCTTGTGGTCTACAGAATGATTGCAAAACTCAGTAAGCTCTCCATGCTGTCTTGCCTCAGGCTTCATTCACCCTGAGTTCTGGAGAGAGTTTTTGTTCCAAGTAATTGGGGTAAAGAGATAATCTTCCATTACTCTCCCTCCACCCATCCCACGAATATGTCAATGGTATGTGGTGACAGATGCTATTTCTTTACATATCTGCTCCTTTCCTGCCTCTTCTTCCCACCACTTCTTATGGGCAAGAGCACTCTTTACCTTATTGGGGATTTACCTTATTGGGGATTTACCTTATTGGGGATTATATTCCCAAGATCTAGATCTAATGTGTTATTAATCATAAGGTTTCAGTAGGTATTAATTGACTGAAAGAATGAATTTAATAGATATTTCCTGATGTGGGGAGCAGAATGGATGTTTAACACACATATACATCTATGTTATTTTCCCTTCCTTCCCTCTTTATTTTCCTCCCTCCCTTTTTTGTCATATAATTACATATTGACTGCCTCACCTAAAATGCTACTTTATTTCTCATGATTCTCTAGTTTACCTCTTGATGTGTAATGCAAACTTTCATTTCAGGACATAATTGTTACAGAGATACTGGTTAACTCTGGGGACCTTGGGATTAGTGTGTAAGAAAAACCTGTCAACCACCAAGTGTTTTCAATGTGACAACTCTTTAATTTAACAGCTCTCTTTATTCAACAGTTCAGGTAGGCATATTTCTTCAGGTTTAAAAAGTCCCAGAAATAGGAACTTCCACATTGGGATAACAACCCAGACTCATCACCCACTTTGTGGCCATTTGCTGCTTCTCCTTTAGAAGGTCATTCTAATTAGTTTCCAATTCCCCAATTGCCCTTTCTCAGCTCGTTGCCCTGCCACTTCCTTGCTGCCGATCTTTTATTTCCCTCTTGTTGTCCTCTGTTTGAATGAATTGTCTGTCCACACAGCCAGCCCAGCAGAATGCTCACTTAATCTTTGGCCTCTGTTGATATTACCTATCTCTGCCCTGAACTACTTCTACTCTCTGATTGGTTACACACCACGTAAGTGAGGTTTAAAATGACCAAATGGATTTTCTAAATTATGAACACTCCCTCTTTCACTACCGTAAAAATTTAGGACCAAAAGATTTCAGGGAAAAAAAATAAAAAATTAAGGCTTGGCTAATCTAGGTTCAGACAATCTTTGAAATTCATATGTGAGGGCACAAATAGCCACAGAGAATGAACTAGTTCTCAGATACTCAACAATTATCTTGCTCTTCGTTCACAGAAAAACACTGCATGTGAGTGAAGGAATTTAGAAACTAGATGTCCTACACTATAGTGTGAATTTCAGCTGTGGCAGTGAGTCTAATGTCCCCTCACCCCAAGGATTCTCTTATTTGAATCCCCAGAGTCTCCGTATATGTTATTGTAGTTTCAAGAAAAGAAATTGTGGTTACAAATAGAATTTATATTTCCAATCAGTTGGCCTTCGGATAAGAGATTACACTGGAGCATCAGAATGAAAAATCAATGGGTCCAATTGTTAAAAATGATAAAGATGTAATGCCCAAGAAGAAGAGGATTCAGTGCCTGGATATTCATGTGTGAGAATGACTCCCAATAGCCATTGATTTTCTGGCTCTGAAGATCAAAGAGGGCCATCAAGCAAGGAATGATGGGTGGCTATTGGATTACTTGGTTACTTGCTAGCCCTGGGTTTTGTATTGCTGATGAGGGATTGTTTTTATCCTCCCTTACAAGCCTTTTGCATATATTTATGTTAAGGGATCTTTGTATAAGCACAATAAGATAGTAGGGCAGTAGAGTTGTGAGTTAACTCTAAATTATTTACTCCCAGTTTACATCATATTTCTCACTATAAATCTTAGTAGTTTTAGATAAAATCTAATTCCTTACTTCCTCAGAGGGTCCCTGGGTTGAGGGACTGGATGGTATCAGGAAAAAGAGTTCACGCTGGTTTTGAAATGGGACAAATTTTGAGAAAGCTCTTTTCTGACCCAAAGTTTAGAGTGAGATCAGAACAGCTCTGTTTTGACTTATGGTCCCCCGAGCACCGCCAGTAATTCCTGAGTGCAGAGCCAGTACTAACCCCTGAGCATTGCCGGGTGTGACACTCCCAAAAAGAATAAAGTAATACATTCTAATTCCATGGGCTTCGTGTAATCTAAAGCCAGACGACCTCCCACTCCATGAGGGCTGCCATTTTCCACATCCAGACTCCCCTCTCCTCAGAGCTTCACCCAGCAGAAGAGCTGATCACAGCCCAGCTCATTGAGACCCACCCTGCAGCAGTCTTTTCAAGTACTGCCCAGGTATGCTGATCCAGAGACTCACAGACATGGGGCAGAGCTGCTACCAGCTCTCCCTGTGCCCAGCCGCTTACAAGGTGCCCAGGAGGGATGGCAGGTTCTAGCCCTGGCCCACCACCCCAGCAGAGCCTTGCAAGAAGCCAGACGACCCCCCCCCACTCCATGAGGGCCACCATTTTCCACATCCGGACTCCCCTCTTGTCAGAACTCCACCTAGCAGAAGAGCTGATCACAGCCAGGCTTGCGCAGCCACAACTGGCCGCACGATTCACCAATAAATGCTGAAGATCAGAGGTGACTAAAAGAGTATGCCACCCACACAGCAGAGCCTGGCAAGCCACCCGTATCATATTTGATATGCCAAATAGCAGTAACAATTAGAGACCTCATTCCCATGACTTGATGGAATGGTTTGAGGCTCTTTATGTTCCTGGAGCAAGCAGATGCCCTTGGGCTCTACTATCATGAGAGACAGGATATATGGAGATGTTACTGGTGCCTGCTCGAGCAAATCAATGATGAATGGGAAGACAAGTGATACAAATGAGGTATATATATATATATATATATATATATATATATACACACACGTATATATGTATATGTATAGACGTATATGTGTATATATGTATATATACATATATGTGTATATACGTATATGTGTATATGTGTATATGTGAATATGTGTATATGTGTATATGTGTATATGTGTATATATGTATATATGTATATATGTATATAAGTATATATGTATATATGTATATATATAGAGAGAGATGAAAGAACCTGAGAAATACAAGGTAAAGCATTTGCCTTGTATGTGGCAGACCCTGGTTCAATCCTTGGCACCACATATGGTGCCCTGAGCACCACCAAGAATGATCTCTGAGCAAAGAACCAGAAGTAATCCCTGAACATCTCTCACTGTGGCAAAAAAACAAAAGCTGTAGATTGAATATCCCAATCCTATTCTCTTATAATAAGAAAACTTCTCCCTGCCAGCCCCCTGCCTACTGCAGCCACCTTCCTCAGCGCAGTAGGTGTTGTTGACTGACAAATCAAGGTTAAAACCTTTCAAAACATAAAGCCTGGCTCTCTCTTCTTGATGCAGGATCTCATGTCCTCACTTGTTTTTGGAAACAGAGCTCCCACTGACATCAAACAGAATCTTTCTCCAAGTCCCGAGAAGCCCCAGGGTGGGCAGCATGGTTCCCCAGCGGCAGGGAATCAGCTTCTGATGCAATCACTGGAGATTAAATTGGGTTAAATGCCCCATTCCAAGCAAGCCTAAAAATTCCCCAACATGAGGTCTTTCATGCGTTAAACCTTGAATGAGGGGCAGTCCTCAAAGCCTGACCGGGTGCTAAATTTAGATCCATCATTTCATCCAGAAATGTAAATGCACCGCGACTGCTTCTGCTTGTCTTCTCTCTTCACGCCTGAGCAGGGTAGATTAGGGCTTCGTGGGTGCCTTGACAATTTTGAGGAGGTGTCATGTGGATATGTCCCAGTGAAAAGAGCAAAAGTAATAGGAGACCAGCTTAAAATGTCAAGTCACATTATTGGCAGACACCTAAGGTGATCTTTGTGATCACCCTGTCTCTTAATTCCAGCGAACA
Organism: Cryptotis parvus; assembly: GCA_021461705.1. Classification (NCBI taxonomy): domain Eukaryota; kingdom Metazoa; phylum Chordata; class Mammalia; order Eulipotyphla; family Soricidae; genus Cryptotis; species Cryptotis parvus. The sequence continues at coordinate 59,354 of JAJIBD010025819.1, read as the reverse complement.
TTACTTGTGCTCCAACAGCAATGAGCAGCTGAGAAGGCACTTTCTTGGGCCCTGGAAACCAGCTGACACAGTGGACAGCAGAAAGGTCTGGTCTGCATTTTATCCTTCTCAACAGGTTATTTGTTCTCTGGAAGTCAGTTTATATAATGAGCAACAAAGAATGTGAAAGACTCTTGGCTGACTCAGCCAAAAAAAAAAATAAAAAGATTTTTTTAAAGTTGGATGAACATGTGCTCTGTGTGTGTGCCTGTGTGTACCTCAGTGTGTGTGTGTGTGTGTGTGTGTGTGTGTGTGTGTGTGTGTGTATGCACAAAAGTCCTATTAAAATACCAAGTTCGGGACTGGATTTCTCAAACTCATCCTGACTGACAAGTGTTGACCAGAAGTCATGATGACAACTGTGCACATATTCATCTTCCTTTTACAAGAAACAAGTACTTCATGATTAAGCGGCACCCAGAGAATCCAGAGGGGTCTTTTTTTCCTGCTGGACATTGATGGCCCAGGACCGATCGAATCAGAACACAAAGTGATGGCATTGGAGGGGCCTAGTTTGTGTCATAGTTTTTGGTGCCACCACTGCCAAGGCATATGCTTAAGTGAAGACTTTTGAGAACAATTCATATGATCTCGAGGCAAATCTTGGATTTCCCTCTCCTCCCGCCTACCCTGCAAAGCTAGACGCGGGGTTTTGATTGAATTGCCTAGTAATTCTGTCATGAACTGCACTGCTTTTTCCTCCCTTGAACACATTACTGATGGTAACAAGGGAGTTATTTTCAATCAAGGCATGCTACAACGAAAAGATTTCTCCTAACATTGTGATCCTTTCCTCTGAAATCCATTTCAGATTGGCGGATAAAATGTGATTATATTTACACTTCCCTGACACAATTCAGGCAGCAAAATAACAGCCTGCCAGAGACATTTTTCTTCTTCATATTTAGATCTGTCAGGGCTGGAGTGCTGGGGAATGGGGAGGGGACAGAGGCAGTGGGGTTGAGGAGACATTTCAGTCAACTCACAGAGAGAGGTGATGCATTGGGGATATCCCTCCCTCTTATGTCAGGATTCCTAGACTGCCGTTCTGCATGGTCCACTGGTCAGTAATGCTTCATGCACACCGAATATCTTGATTTTGCCTTGAGGTTGCCATACTCCTGCAGTGACAAGTCATGGTTGCAATTTGTTGTTAAAGTCTAGGGTTGAACGGTGGGTGCAACTGAACAGAAGTGACACAGAGTGGTAATAGAATGTACATGGAACAGTGGACAGGAATTCTCTGTGTTGTGTGCACTACTCGGGTTATGCCCCTACCAGGGCTTCAGTGCTATCTCTGTCTAAAGTTGGGGGTAGGAAGAGCAGATGGTCCTCAGACTTGATGTGTGTGAAGAAGGATACCATCAGACCTGGGTCCAGGTTTCTTCTTTGAGAGAAGGAACTGACTTTCTTCCTTTAGGTTCCTAAAACTCATCGAAGATCATGTAGATATCATCCAGGTGGATGCTTCTGGAATAACTAGTGCTTCTCACTAAATGTGATACTTCTGTTTCCTCATTTCTCAGGGTCCCTCTAAGCTCTTGGTTAGAGCTGTGATTCACCAAACACAGCTCTTGGTGAATGCTGTGATTCAGGAATAACAGAATTGCCATGTCCTCTTTGGGGAATGACTTAGCAGGAAAGGCCATCTACCCTTGGACTACTGTCCCTTCCTGAAACACTGGGGCTCCAATGGAAAGTCAAGGTAGAAGTGTGCGACAGTAGGAACTACTCACTCAACTCGGGTCAGCTCTGAAGAGTCATTTCTTCTTGAAGACACACAATAGGGATGGTGAAGCTTTTGGTGAGACTACAGCCTGGCTCCATATTTCCCTTGGCCCAACTATGCTGCTTTTCCTGCAGGACTTTGGTGCTCCTAAATTCTCCCCTTTGACAGCACTTTTTAGTAAGCTTTTTAGGTGCTAACCTACCCTAAGGTCTGTTTTCCAAGCATCCCAATATGCAGCATAATTAAATAGGTTCCCTGAGGACAAGGAGAGATTACATGTTTTGATTTATCCATAGAGCATAAGCTTTAGCTCAAGTTCAGTAGGAACCCTTGGAAACCAAGTACCAACACACGGATTTGTGAATTCCCTAGGAGCACTTGGAAAGTCTCTAATGTCTGAAACACTCATAGCAGTAAACTGAGGCTGAGCATCCCCTGCCCCTTAAGTCAGGACCTGCCTCTCCTCCAGTGTATGCCCCACTCTTCTCAGTGCCCTACATTTGCCCGATGTGAAGTTGTGTCAAGGGCACACAATCTTCACTACATTTAAAGCACATAATGAGATGCTTGCTGCTGCAGTGTTGACTCCCCACATGATGATTCCTAGACATCAGAAGCCCAAAGTATCCTGGTAACATTTGTTATTTGTAGTCCACTTGTGTTCTCTGTTAAGGAAATGCCTTTGGAAACCAGGTTGAGTATCCACAATTTTAGGAATAGGAAATGCAATGCCTGCTGGTAGTATGTGGTGATGAGTAAAGGTAAGCCTACATCCAGCCTTGGATCTGGGCCCCATCTAAAATCCTCTTATTTGGATTACATTTTCAATTCAAGATCTCACATTTGAGGGATATACTATACTCTGAGCCATGCCACTGTCCTTGCATAGTATTACACAGAGGGTCCTTCACCCATGTCCTTAGAAGGATATTTCCCCTCTCAGTGACATTTGTCCCTGAATGAATCAGTCATATGTTAATGGGGGAATTTTTCCCATTCCCAAGGACCTCACTTCCATGGATCAGTCGGCCTGAATCTTAACTTAGACCCAAATCTAAGTTGAATCTGGCAATTTGGGGTTACATAAGAAAGCAAAGAAATAACCAGAATAGATATATATCCCTAAAAAGATGACATTCTGGCCCTTCATGGATGGGGGTGCCCTGTTAGGTTGATTTACCATGATAGTCAGCTGACTTTGATGAAGAGGTTCATATTGAGTTATGCTAAAACAAGCTTACACCACCTCCCAGAAGTCCCTTGTACACAACTGTTTACAACTCTGTAAAATTACATTACATGGTATCTGTTGGAGGACACTCCCTAATGAGCTCTAGGCTCCTGCTAACATTTAGCACATATTAAGAGCTGATTCCTGCCTTAGAAATCTCCAGAGTAAATAAAAATAAGAGTGTGAGCTGGATTGGAAAATACATTTGCTTTTATAACTTTACATAGCAGACTATTCTTAGCATGGGTCTTGCTAGCTCCAGTATAATTCTCCCTTAGCCCCATGGTCCCCATGGGGACACATGTGTGATTTTCCCAAGAGATCATTTGGTGATGTTTGGATCCACCATTGTAAATAATCCTGCTAGGTCAAAGAGACATGCCAGCATGACCCTGCACAAGTGAACCTTGTTGGGTGACATGCCCTACTGAGCCTTAGGCTCCTGCTACATTCAGCTTATGTGAAGAGCTGCTCCCTGAATCTCCAGAGCAGATACAATGGGAGCTTAGGCAGAATTGGATCGATTTCATAATTTTATATGGCAAAAATATGCTTATTATGAATCTTGCTTGCTCCAGTTCAATACTTTTCCTATTCCCACAGGTCCCCATGAGGTGCCAACACGTAAATATTCCAAGAGCACTTGGCCATGTTGGTTCAACTATATTGTATTAAGTTCTAGTTCAAGGAGACATACCAGTGTGCCTCTGGGCAAACCGATGTGTCTCTGACTCTAAAGATAATGCCAAAGTGAATTATTCTGATGCATTCTGGACCTTAGTGGGATCTAGAGTCTGGAATCAGCTGACTATATATGGTAAGAATATTATTGCCATTCTCTACAAATTACGTTCTGAACTTCTTTCTGGTTCAGAGATGCAGCCCTCCCAGCTCTGCCAGGGAGATTTTACCCCAGGGAGTCAGCTCTGGCATTTGTGAAGCTTTAGCAAAGGGCCCACCTGAAGATCTGCATTTCAATAGAGTCATTTACTTGACTTCCTCTCTAGATAGCCCAGTCCATGATAGGCTGGGCTGCATGTTTTTGGTGGGCTTTTATCCATAAAATAAGGTAGGAGAAAGGAGAAAGGTAGGAGAAAGGAGAGACAGAGGGTGGCTCCTCTTCACCTTCTGTCTCCTCTATCGTTTTCTCTGTTCTCTTCCCTCTTGGGCCTTAGCACGTGGTAGTGGCCATCTTGGCCTAGGATTCTAAACCTACAGGTGGCCAGGGTCCAGCTAGAAACCTGAAGTCTGGAGTTTTCCTGTTACTGGATTGTATACCAGAATAAGTGTGAGAAAAGCCTTTTGAAACTTTGCTGGATTCTTGCATCTTTTTCTGATCACCCCCAGTTGCTGATCCCCTAGGATAGAAAGGGATCTCTGACCCTGCTCCTGGATTTTGCTGGGAAACCTAGCATAGTCTATCAGAACATGACTCAATAATTCCTTAAGCAAGGTAAGCAGTATTATTCTGACAGATACTGGACCTTAATGGAAGTTTAGAGGTTTGCTGGCATGATATGGCATATTTTGCTATCTTCTGTAAGTCATATCCTGAGCTGCTTTTGGCTCAGAGATGTCACCCACTCCCCACAGCACTCTCTTAGGGAGTTTCATATAGAAGAAAGTCAGCTCTGGCATATTAGCATTTGTTCAGCTTGGGCCAGGAGTTCACCAGAAGATTTACATTTGTATAATGTCATCAGGACCCATGCAGAAAGGTGGGCCCTGAACTCTTAAAGGTGATACCCTGCTTTATCCCTAGAAGGCCCAGCCCATGATGGACTGGACTGGAAGTATTTGGAGCCTTCTGGGAATAAAAGAAGTGAGGTAGAAGAAGAAGGGGCCATTTTTCCCAATTTGGGTCTGACCTCCGACCTGAGCACATGGTTCACGGTCCAGGGGCCATCTTGGCTTAGAATCCTGATCCAAGCATGTGGAGTAGGTTCGGCTAGGAATTGAAGTTTGGGGTTTACCTGACCTTGGATTGTACTGCCAGTGCTTGCTTGAGCAAAGCTTTGTGAAACTTTGCTGGATTCATGAGTTTTCATCTGATGGCCACCAGATCCTTGAGGTAGGAAGAGAATCCTGCTCCTTCATACTGCCGGGAACCCAGTGTTCTTTTGACAGGTATCCTCACCATTATTGATACTGTAGAGAATTTAAACTAGGGAAATTAGAAAATGACACAAATTAGATGGTTTTTCCTCAGAGCACACATAGTTAAATCTCATTTATCAGCGGCATACTACAGTGTGTAACTTAAGCTAGTACTACACAAACAGTAGCGTTGTTCTCAACCCATCCCTTATCCAATTAAACAATTTGAAGCCTGAATAGAAATTATTTAGGGCTTTTATTCCAATTATCATGGTCCTCTTCTGTAAGAACTATCAACATATTGAAAGAAAAGAAAGACTCCTGATAAAATTGGGAACCAGTAAATAGATGAAAGTTTTCCCAGCAGCGCCAGGGACATGCAGGGTCACCACGTAATGTTAAGGTAAGCTTGAGCTGTGTTTTATTCTCCTTAGAGCTTTCACTGAGTTCAGCCTAGTCTCTATAACAAGCTGAAAGTGACTAGATAGTGTTAATCACAGAATCTTTGGGTGATAAAATTTAGATACATTATCATTATTGTAGAACAGCCCTTCCTATCTAGATGCAAGCCCAGTAAAGAGATTAGGAAGATATAGGGTATTTGCCTTGCATGCAGTAGATACAGGTTTGATCCCTGGCACCCTATATGGTCCCCTTAGCCAGTCATGAATGTTCCTTGAGTGCAGACCCATGGGTAGTCCCTGAGTACCATTGAATATACCAGGAGTGATCCTTGAGTGCAGACCCAGGAGTAATCCCTGAGCACTGCTGAATGTGCCCTCCCCAAAAAAAAAAGGATTAGGAAAATAGAATCTATCCCTACTGTGATGTTTTTAGCCTTGTTTTTGACATGCTGGGTTTTTGACACATAGGGTTTCAATTCTATATTTTAGCCTACTCAGAAAACCTATAATAAACTCGCTTGGTTCCCTGTCACATCCTCCCAAGGCTGTGGATCAAATATTCCTTCTGATATACCTAAGACATTGGTATTTCCTACATAGACTCAAGCTCTTTATCAGGTTGGCACTTCTAAGCAGGAGACTGATAACCCCATGAAATCCCTATCAATACATTCGTGTTAGAATTTGCTCTCTTGTAACCTTGGCTGACTGTACCGCATTCAGAGAGTGACTCACTGCACCCCTAGATTAGGTGACTCACACTGTCTTCCTTGGGAGGCTCTCCTCTTTCATGGCCTTTCCCTTACATGATATTTCTAGCATGAGTCTCATGGAAAAAGTGTTGAAAAAAAATCTATCAGGCCAGTAGTTGGAATTCATGTGTGCTTGTCGGCAGAAATTTAACATTTCAAAGGCTTTAGGGAAAATTGTGTCAGGACAGAGGATACTTAGAATAATAGATTTACAACATTTCTATTCTGTGCAGCCTTCCTTGGTTATTAGATCTGTAGGTTGTTACCCAAAGATACATTTTTCAGTTTAATTTTTGTTTAAACATTACCTCTGAGAATCACACATTCCCACAGGCCATGGGGAAGTCAGTTCAACTTCAATCAATTGGAGATGTTTGAATCCATAAATAAATACATCCACTCCACCCACTCTGGCACCATGGACAGGGACTGTTCTCCTAGTCAGCCAAGTCAAGTTGACTCAGAATGACCATTAAACAATAAGAAAATCCTTCATGGATAAGGTCAAGTGGACACTACTCCCTGAGAGATGAGTCAAGCAAACATCAGAGGTTTGATGCAGAGGCTTCTTTTAGGGGAGACCTTTGAATATAACTGCCAGGTTACATTTTTAAAAAAATAAAAATTTTTAGATTCATAAGAAAATTAAGAGGGAATACATAAAGTCCCTATCTAATTCCACATGCAACACCTCCCAATTATGAACATCACCCACAGGAGAGTAACAGGCATTGCAATTAGTTCACTGGGATTGACCTGGTCTAACCATAATCACCTGAATTCCATGGCTTGCATAACTGCTTGCTTTTGGTGTAGGGTGATTTATGCATTTGGACAAAAGTACAGTGATGCTCACCTACCACTGCAGCATCATACAGGGTCTCTTCCTGCTCTGGAAATAATCTGTCTTCCACCTACTTATGCCGCCCTCTCTGCCTTTTGCCAGCCACTGAATGATTTTATTGTCACCTAATTTTTAACTTTTCCAGAATTTTTTTCTAGCTGAAGCATACATTAGGTGTCAGGCATACTTTTTTACTTGTTTCTTTCACTTAGTAATATGCATTTACATATCCTTCATGTTGTTCTTAGGGTCATGTAGCTTATGGAATTTTAGGGCTGAAGCATGCACCTTTATGTGGGCAGACCAGATCTCTGTTTATTTATCCAATAACCCATCATAGGGTGTCTGAGTTGCTTCCAAGGACCAAACAAAATAAAAGCCAAACACACACACACACACACACACACCAAAAAACAATCAAAAAATAAACAAGCCAAAAACTTTCTGTTTATATCTGTATACAGGTTTTTCTGTGGAGAAGTCTTCAACTATTTAGGGCAGATATCAGAAGCATGATTATTGGATCACATGCAGAGCTGCTACTTGCTCTCCCTGTGCCCAGCCGCTCATGAGGTGCCCGGGAGGTATGGCGGGTTCTAGCCCTGGCTTGCCACCCCAGCAGAGCCTCACAAAAAGCCAGACGACCCCCCCAACTCCATGGGGGCCGCCATTTTCCACATCCGACTTCCCTCTTGTCACAACTCCACCAAGCAGACCAGACTATCACAGCCTGGCTCGCGTGGCCACTAGCAGCCACACGGTTCTTCAATAAATGCTTTATTTAGAGGTGACTACAAGAGTATGCCACCCTGCACGGCAAGCCTGGCAAGCTGCTCGTGGTCGTATTTGATATGCCAAATACAGTAACATTTATATTAGGTCATTCCCATGACCTAATATAATGGTTTGAGGCTCTTTATGTTCCTGGAGCAAGCGGATGCCTTTGGGTTCTACTAGCATGAGACAGGACATATGGAGATATTACTGGTGCCCGCTCTAGCAAATAGATGATTAACGGGAAGATAGTGATAGTGATAGTGATGGTAAGAGTGACACAGATACATGGGGCAGAGCTGCTACCAGCTCTCCCTGTGCTCAGCTGATCACGAGGTGTCAGGGAGCTGCTGGGGTACCCAAAAAATACCAGGAAGCCAGTTCCCTTCTACCTCTGAAGCCAGAGGGTTATTGATGAAAACTCAGGAATCTGGCACAGTTGTTTTTTTTTTTTTTTTTTTTTTTGCTTTTTGGGTCACACCCGGCAATGCTCAGGGGTTTCTCCTGGCTCTGCACACAGGAATCACTCCCGGCGGTGCTCGAGGGACCACATAGGATGCCAGGAATCGAACCCAGGCTGGCACAGGCCAGCCGCGCAAGGCAAATGCCCTACCCTCTGGGCTATCGCTCCAGACCTGGCACAGTTTTAAAAGGCTTTACTATCACAGATTCTGATATACAATCCAAGAACAGGAAAAATTCCAGACTCTGGGTTCCCAGCTAGGCCCCAGACACATGTAGGCCAAGATGGCTGCCACCACGTGTTGAAGCCCAACAGAGAACAGGGAGGATGGAGAGAGTAAAACACCAAGGGAAGCCAAAATGGCAAAAAAAAGGCCCCTTCTTCTTATCCTAGCTTCTTTTATAGACTGAAACCCACCAAAATCTTCCTGCCCAGCCCATTGTGAGTTGGGCTATCTAGAGATGTAGTCAGGTATGACCCTTTTGAAATGTAGATCTTTAGGTGAGCCTTTGGCTCAAGCTTCACAAAAGCCAGAGCTGACTTCCAGAGGCAAAATCTCCCTAGCAGAGAGAGGAGGGACTGCATCTCTGAACCAGAAAGCAGTTCAGAATTTAATTTGTAGAAAATGGCATTAATACTTTTTACTATGAATATATAGCTAGCAAATCCCGACTCTGGATCCCACTAAGGTCCAAAATCCATCAGAATAATTCACTTTGGCATTATCTTTAGAGTCAGAGACATGTTAGTTTGCCTGGAGGCACACTGGCATGTTTCTGAACTCAGCGAATTGATTACATTATGGTTGGTCCAACGTGGCCAAGTACTGTTGGGATATCTACATGTATGTCCCACACAGGGACCCATGGGAACAGAATATTGATCTGGGGCAAGCGAGATTCATGATAAAAAATATTTATGCCATATAAAATTATGAAATAAGTCCAATTCTGCCCAAACTCCCATTGTGTCTGCTCCAGAGATTCCCCCAAAGGCAGGGACCAGCTCTCCACATAAGCTAAATTTAGCTGGGAGCTGAGGTTCAATACGGTGTGTCACCCAACAATGAGGCATCCAGGAGGGAAGGTGAGTTCTAGCCCTGGACCGCCATCCCAATAGAGCCTTGCAAGAAGCCAGAGGAACTCTCACACCATGAGGGCCACCATTTTCAACATCCGGACTCCACAGCTCATCAGAATTCCACCCAAGAGATAAGCCGATCTCTCCCGATTGCACGCTTTGTGGCCAGAGGTTCATAAGTAAATGCACCAACTGAGATGCTACTTCTGAGAGTATACCACCCACACGGCAGTGCCTGGTAAGCTACCCATGTCATATTTGAAATGCCAAAACCCAGTAACAATTATAGACCTCATTCCCATGACCTGAAGGAAAGGTTTGAGGCTCTATGTTACTGGTGTGAGCAGATGCCCTTGGGCTATACTAGCATGCAACAGGATGTATGGAGATGTTACTGGTGCCCACTCGGAGCAAATAGATGAACAACGGGAAGACAAGTGATGCAAGTGATGGTAAGAGTGCTGAGTTTTCTGTGAAGATGAGAGCTCTTTTCTGAAGTAGCTGATGAGCTTTGCATCCCCATCAACGATGAATGAGGGTTTCTATAATTCCACATCCTTCCCTGCTTTGGGTGACCCTGTTTGGGATTTTGGCTGCTCTGATGGTGCTTGTGTGTGTGTGTGCATGTGTGTGTGTGTGTGTGTGTGTGTGTGTGTGTGAAATCTTTTAATTTTATTCTTTCATTTACTACTTCTCCAATGACACAAGAAGAGAGATCTTTTATTTTTAGAAATTTTAATTTAAAAAAATTCTTTATATATATATTATATCACACAAGTAAATATAATCATTCTATATTTGTCCCTCTCCTTTTGACTCAGTTCACTTTTCATGTCCATCCATTTATAAGCAAATTTTATGGCTTTATTTTTCACTTCATAGTATTCTGTTGTGCAGATGTACCATAGTTTCTTTATCCATTTGTCTGTTGTCAGGCACTTGGGTTGTTTCCAGATTCTGGCTATTGTGAACAGTACTGCAATGAACACAGAGGTGGAGGTGGTGTTTCTCTTGTGTGTTTTAGGGACCCCAGGGTATAGTCCCTGAAGTTATATTACTGGGTCAAATGGGAGATCAATTTCTAGTTTTTGAGGAATGTTCATATGGTTTTCCAGAAAGGCTGAACCAGCATTTCCACCAGCAATGAATGAGAGTCCTTTTTCTCTGCATCCACACCAGCACTGATTGCTCTTATTCATTTGGATGTGTGCCAGTCTCTGTGGTGTGAGATGATATCTCATTATTTTGATTTTCGTCTCTGTGATGATTAGTGATGTAGACCATTTTGTCATGTGCCTTTTGGACATTTCAATTTCTTCTTTGAGGAAGTTTCTGTTCATTTCCTTTCTTGATTTTTTAATGGGGTTGGACTTTTTTCTTATAAAGTTCTACCAATGCCTTCTGCAACTTTGATATTAACCCTTTATCAGATGGGTATTGGGTAAAGAATTTGAGGGAGTGTATTTTCATGTACATGTTTGCCATCTGTACATCTTCTTTGTTGAGATATCTGACCACATCTCTGGGCCAATATACAATCCAGCAGTTTGTTGAATTTTAAGGCTCATTTGCATATTTTTGGTGTTATTATTTCATCATCAGCATTGACCAGACTATGCCTTGTGTCTTTTCCGAATAGGATATTCTTCTGTCTCCTCTCCTGAAGAAAATATGAATTTATAGAAACAAGTCACAGTGGGGTTTTCATATAACAAGGTCTGTGAAGAATTATAAATTAAGAAAGTCATCATGTCTTTGAATTTGCTCCGAGCCTGTAGGGACAAGTGGATAACACAGGCTGTGTCAGTGCAACTGGGACCAGGAATGGGAGACTCCTGTGGCCTTGTGCCAGGCTGTTTACACGCAAATCCTGCCCATGCCACTCTGCTGTTGTGCAATGTAGGACAAGATCTTTAGCCTTTCCTCTCTAGACTCTTTGTAAAATGGAAACAATTCCGTGGTAGTTTTCTTGATAGAATGTGAAGTCATAGCTGGATCTATGTAATATGATTCCAAAATGCCATCATGAATGAAGAACTCTATACAGAATTATGGTATTTTTGAAGGTGCAGGAGAATAAGGCATTCCTACCCAAGGAAATTGCATGATTGTATTCAAAAGAATAAGAAAAGTAAAACCAAGTTTTAAAAAAGGGAAAACAGTCTGTGCTCCCTAAAACCAAGCAAAAGTGTGTTGAGTATTTGGCAGATCCTAAACAAATACTGAGCCCCCTGGGATAAACCCAGAGCCAGGGCAGAGCCTGGAAAGCTACCCGTAGTATATTTAATATGCCTAAAACAGTAATAATAATGGACCTCATTCCCAACAAGTGGAGATGAGCAAATTGATGAACAACAGGAAGACAAGTGATACAAGTGAAACAAATACACATTTAATTAGTGATTAAACATAGGGCTAGAAAATATTCAAGGGGCATCAAGTAAAATGTTTTAAGATGAATCTATGGAAAGATTATTTAGGCAGGTTAGAAAAGAGGGCAGGGAAAGGCATTCAAAAGACTCCCAAAGGATGAGAAGCAACCTGAAAAGGAGAGCCATGGGATGGAGCTCCACACAGACACACAGGAGTCAGGGCACAAGACTTGCAAGAGCCACTGAATTCCCACATACAGAATGAATGGCCAGAATCAGAAAGGTCCTACATGGTTTCCAGAGTCTTCCCAGAATCAAGCCCTCCTCTGTTTTGGAGAGAAGGGGAGACAGGGCAGGTTGGGGTCAGACTCTCCTCACACCTTATGGCTTGTGGAGCAGCTGTGGTAGCCATGGAGACAGAATGCTGGAAGACTGAAACAGGCCCTGGGCCCTGTGTTTCCTCATGAGGCCCAGGTATTATGCATGCAGCCTACATTCCAGTAAGGCTACTTCAGCAAGGCTACTGTGTCAAAGGGAGCAGGGAAAGGAGCAAGGAGGAAAATAATAATGGCACGTGGAGGGACCAAGATTCTCTCACTCCTGAGTCCTGTCTAACAAAGGAAGCAGCTTCTCAGCTGGACACTTCTAGTTCCTGATAGATCAGTGACCTCAGCTGGCACAGAGAAACAGAGACAAGTAAAAGGGAAGGAATAGGAGAAGTTTGGCCTCTGGTGAGGCTGGGTTAGGGCCTTGCCCTGGGAGAGACTGAGCTGGATACTTAAACTGTCTTGGGCAGGAAAAGGGAACCAAGACTAATGGAACCAGTATGTTTGGTCCAGCTCCTGTTATCTGTAGGGGTTGGATGTGGAGAAGCACAGAATATGGCCTGGGAGCTTCCAGGCATTAGATGGGCCCTGAGTCCTGTCTTCCATGCTGGGGGCAAAGCAATCCCTGATTCGGAATGTTGCTGTCTCATCAGCAGAATGCTATTTGGTCCCAGTTTCCTTTGTCTGCTTGAACCTCACAGTTCCCTTCTAGAGTAGGCAGCTCTTGAAAGAGCACCCTTGGAATTGAGGCAGCTGGTATACAGTCCAGGAGCACAGCCCACTCTGCTTCCTCTGCCACCTCTGTAAGCCTCTACTTCCTTCCCAGGAGAGAGTTTTCTGGGGTTGGGAAGAAAGCAAAGGAAACCCATGGGTCAGTGAGCCCCTGTTATTCCTGTGCAATGGATAATGGGATGGCACAGGGAAACGTCCCTGTGCAATCCCTCTGATGCCATCCCTGTGTTTCAGGTTTTCAGGGCAAATGAAGGAGCCACCTGACCTGGCTTCTTGCCTAAGTGCCTTCTTTTGGGTGATTGGACACAATCAGGGCTCTGTTGGAACGTGGTGCTCTCCTCTGTGTGGGCTTGTTGAGAGCTGAGCTCATTCTGTAGGCAAACCAGGCTCCAGGCAGCGCTGCAGGCTCTGGGCCAGGCCTCTTCACTGGAGCACTTCCCTAGCAGCCCCAGAGGAGCTTGCTGGAAGGGGATCTTCAGGTCCTTATTTGCAGACAGGGAAATCAAGGCTAGGTCTGGCTGGGAGCAGAGTGTGTAGATCCAAGACTGTGCTCTCTCCTCAGCTTTGATGGTGGTGCCAATCATGCAAGGTCAACATCCTTTAGGAGTCCCAATTGATCCAGTTTCCTGATTATATTCTCTGGGGCAATCATCCAGATCCCAAAGGATGAGCAGAATTTGTCTAATTATGCAGCCCTGCTTCTGTGTCAAAGCCTCATGCTTGTGAACCCTGGCCCTTAGTCATGACGAAGGGAATCATTCATTTCATGGTCATGGTCCAGGGATCAAGAAAGTACATAGCTCAGTTATGTCCACAATATTTTAGCATTAGTATTAGTACTCCCACATGCGTAGAAATGGGGACTGGGACCAAGGAGAACCAGTGGTGAAGGGGTGTCAGCAGAAGCTGGAATGTGGGACTTGGAACAGAAATGCAGTTGGAAGGAAATGATGGGTCTTTGAAAAGTTAAAAATTGCCATGAGGAAGCAGTAGCAGCCATGTGTGTGTGCGTGTGTACGTGTGCATGTGCATGTGTGTGTGCATGTGTGTTAGAGAGAGAGATGGGAGAAGCGTGTCTATGTCTCTGGGGTGTCTATAATTCTCTGTCTGCCTGCACCTGTATGTGCATGCTTGTGGCCCTGTGTGCCCCTCAGTGTCTGTGTCTATTTTCCAGGAGGCAAAAGAGAGGATCTAGATCCCTGTGTCCAAATACAGCTCCCAGCTCAGGTAGATGACGTGAGATTCAAGTAGTGCCCTGTGTCCACACTATGAGCCCTGACCGTTCCCCTAGGTCTCTGCCTGATCCCATAGCTGTGTGGGGAGACAGTACTCTCCCACCACTGAGATTCCCAGTGTCTTTGGGGGAGTTGAGCTCCTGCCAAGACTCTGAATGCAGCTGAATTTCCTAGTGTTCCCTGAAGGTAGGTGCCCCTCAAGTAGGTGTCCTGTGACTAGGCACCCCCAGGTAGGCAACTGTAGGCAGGTGCTCTGAAGGTAGGCACTGCACATACATGACCAAGGTTGGCCTGACAGATGTAGAAGCATGTTTAGGGGATGTTACACCTACCATCCATCTTCAAATGCTAGGGGTCCCAGAAACTGGGAAGCTGCCTGTGTTCAGAGGCCACATGGAGGGGAGGATCACAGGAAGGAGAGGTCCCTCCTGACGTTAGGGTGAGGCTTTACATGCCTGGGGCTGAACAAGGAGAACTAGACTCGGTTCTGTCCTGTAAGTCCACCCCTCACCCCAGGAGCAAACTGTGACAGAGGCAGGCAGGAGGTGGGAGGGACTTAGGGAGAAATTGGGGGCTTGGGATGAGCCCAAGACACGTGCCCGGTGGGCTTTTCAAGAGTGGGTCATCCTCTTTCCATTTCAGGGGACTCTGATGTTACTTACTGACTTAGGTGACCTGTGCATAGCCCTGGTAGCTCTGTGGAGTCTCTAGCCCTCAGTCAGCTCTTCACTTCCTCTCCCTTAGACCTTCGCTCTAAGACTGAGACCTTTCTGTACCAACCCCCCACCCCAGGAGGTGGCTTCCCAAGACATTGAGGTTGTTTCCATATGAGAGACTGGGACAAAGAAGCTAAGAAAGGAGCAGACACTGCAGAGGCCACCAGGGAGAAAAGTGACTTTTCTGGAGTCCCCAGTGAGAGAAATTTCTGCAGCTTTGCCTTTTCTGCAGCCTCATTTTCCAAAGTGGGACAATCCTGTTGACAGTGGGGAGAGCTGGAGACAGTAGGGAGGGGGTGGTGTCACCTGAAACCCAGGAGCCCATTGCGCACTGTGGAGGGTCCTGGGGGCACAGCCTAGATTGGGCACCTTGGGGTGTACAGTCCTTCTGCAGGGTTGGGAAGGAAAATGGGGAAGGCAAGGAAAAGTTATTAATGGGGATGTCGAGAGGGTGGTGACAGTGAGGGAGGAGGGGAGGAAAGAAGGAAAGAAGGAGGAGAAGGGAAGGAGGGAGGAGGCAAGGGAGGATGGGCGGAGGAGGCGTGCTCAGGGACAGCATCTTGGCTGACTAATTAAACCCTTTGGTAGCTGTCCTCCCCAGCCCAGGCAGATTATCGCTGCTGAATCAGCCCCTGCCAAGGCCAGACTTTCACTCCTTTTTTTCCTGCTTGATTTGCCTAATGGAAGCTGACAGTGAGGCTCGACCCTGATTGTCAGATTTCAGTAGGAGCCTGGGGGGCGAGGGGGGGGAGGAAGACAGACATCTGAGGAATGAAAAGAACGGCATAATGAGATCCTTTATTTAGCCAAAGCAGTTTCTGGAGTCACCTCTCTGTCTCTGTCTACCTCTCTCTCTCTCTCTCTCTCTCTCTCTCTCTCTCTCTCTCTCTCTCTCTCTCTCTCTTTCTCTCTCTATCTCTCTCTCTTTCTCTCTCTCTTTCTCTCTTTACACACACACACACACACACACACACACACAGCTTCTGATTTTTACTCACTTGGTCCTTGCCTGGGTCCTGCAGAAAAGATAAATATTGACAGGTAGCCCGTGGACACAGAAGCTGGAGGACATGGCCTCATGCCCACTCTGATGTAGGTCAGCCCCCACGGGTGGTTTATGTGAGGTGGGAAGGAGAGAGAGTCACTTTCTCCCCGGCTGCCTCTGCTGCCCAGGGCCTGCTGGGTAGGCTAAGGACTAATAAAGTCTGTGTTGAGCCCCTGCAGGCCATGGGCCTAAGCCCCACCAGCCCCACAAGGTGGCCTTCAAGTCACACCTGATGTCTGCTTGATATCTAGGCACGGGAGCTGATACTCACCACCCAAGATTTCTCGGGAGCTATGGACACAGGCTGGAGCGAGGAATTGCTCTTTGCAGGAAAGAAAAGTCAGTCCTAGCCTTACCCAGGGTTTTCTCAGAGTTCTTGTCTTCCCTCACAGAAAAAGAATTTTCAGTAGTAGACAAGTAGTGAAGCAAAACAGATTTTATTAAGGAGGTTTTAGGAAGGGGAAGGAAGAGAGAAAGTGAGAGTAACATGCTCAAGGGAGAACCCCGCTGCTGCAAAGGTGGAGAGCGAACCCTGACTGATTTCCAAAGGGGGCTGGAATGTTTATTTATCCTCTTGGGCTGGAATGTTCTGGAATCATCTGCTGGGTCATCCAAGGTTGATGGGGTGTTAAGGGCTGGGCAGAAGGTGGATCCAGCTTGCTCAGGGCCTATTGTTGAGTGGGTCTATTGTAGGTTAATGGGTCTTATCAAGTCTTGGTTCCTGGTTCCAAAAGGTGACAGTTCACTGAAAGGTATGGGGGTGAGGGGCTTGTCTGCCTGCCTACATCAATCCCCCACTACCCCTTAAATCTTTAAGGGGCAACTGGTCTGAAGGTCTGTATTCTTTATTATGGAGGTTTTTAGGAAGGGGAAAGAGGAGAGAAAGTAAGAGAGAGCATGCATTTCAAGAGGAGAGATGTGGGTGACACATGTGATTGGGCACATGGGCTCAAACAGCACGTGGACTAGCTCAGCATATGCACACTGACCTTTGGTCAGGATGGCTTTTATAGGTTCCCAAGCTATTCCCATACGGGGCTTCAACCTAGGTTAAAGTACGTTGCTATGTATGTGATTTACTTCTTTGATCTCGCAGCTTTCAGTATTCTATCTCGATCTATAGTTCTTGTCATTTTTATTAGGATATGTCTTAGGTATCCTTATTTGGGTTTCTTTTAGATGGTTTGATAGTTGCTTCTTCGTCAGGGTTTTCTTCTTGTATACATGATACCAATATCCAAGGCCAGGTGAAATGTGGATCAGGAGGTCTCGCCAAAGGTGGAAACTACCACAAATGTGTGGGAGTAGAGGTTAGGTATGACAGAGAAAGGAACAGTGGGCCAATAATTGTTGAAAGTCTATTATAATCCACAACATGTAAGAGAGGGAGAGAGAGAGAGAGAGAGAGAGAGAGAGAGAGAGAGAGAGAGAGAGAGAGAGAGAAAGAGAAAGAGAGAAAAGAGATGGAGAACCTGCCACAGAGGCAGGCTAGGGAGGGGGAAGGTATACAGGATATTGGTGGTGGGAGGTGGGCACTGGTGGAGGGATAGGTGCTGGAACACTGTATGGCTGAAACCCAAACATGAACATTTTTGTAATCGTCAAAAAATAAATAAATAAATTTAAAAAAAAATAAAGTCCGTTGCTAGGGCCTTTGCCAATGGGAGTAGATTTTGGGAGTTGTCTTCTTTGAAAATCTCCTTTTCTTGACCTATTTCTGCTAGATCTTCTGTCCTGGAATGTAACTGGATTAAGGGCTGGGCAGAGAAGGTTGATCCAGTTTCCTCAGGGTCTTTTGTTGATGAAGGTCTCATCAGGCCCTGGTTCCTGATTCCAAAAGGTGGGTCTGGACAGTCTTAATGCTAAAGTTCATTGCCTTGGGGATCCCTTGAAAGAGTTGGCCACCCTATGGGGTGACTGACTGGGAGCCTCAGAACGCCGCACCTACCAAGGAAAACTCTGAGAGACCGGGTCCTATGCAAAAGCAAGGGTTTTATTAATAAGCTTAGTATACTCGGGCCCATAGCATGACCCCAGCGGTCAGTGGCTAAGAACCCTGAGCCCTTCCAAGGAGGATCTTTTAAGAGATAGTTCCCGCTGCTGCAGAAAAGCCCGCGCATAAACATCCAATAGATTTAAAATATTATATCAAGGTCTGCGCCAGGCAGCCAATCACTTTGTACCAAGTAACCATCTCCCACCAATCAGATCATTCTTAATCACTGTCACTGTCTGTCTTCCCGTTCATCATCAATTTTCTAGAGTGGGCCCCAGTAACATCTCCATATGTCCTGTCTCATGTAAGTAGAGCCCAAGGGCACCTGCTTGCTCCAGGAACATAAGGAGCCTCAATCCATTCCGAATGAGGTATATAATTGTTACTGGTATTTGGTATATATATCAAATACACTATATTTGGTGCGGCTAGATACACGCGTGGGATCATGGGTCAGCAACTGCTATGCGCACGTGCAGGAATGCAATCCAGGCAATTCAGTCCAGATAGTAGATTCTGGGCAGGGGTCTCATAACCTCTAATAGGAATTTGTTCTTTTGTAGATAACAAAAAGGTTACTTCAAGATGAAAAGGACACTCAGGCCCTAAATTGGTAACTTTCCATGAGTAGGCCTGCCCTGGTTGGGAAAGGGGAGTTTCTGCCTTCTTTCACCCTGTCTACCTGCCTACATCAGCTCCATCTGCCCCCTACCTTGTGTCCAAAAGAAGTGGTCTGGCCACTCAGCCACATTCGTGGGCAGGCACATGTGACTTTTGCTGGGCTCCTGCTGGGCTTCTGCAACTATTAAGGGAAACCTGAATGTGTTGGGGCATTCAAGTGTCCCTGTTTGTGAGAGGGAACTGCAGCTGCGGCCTGTGCCAGAACCTGCAGACAGGAACACTCCTCATTTCCTGCTCACAAGCAGTTATTGATGGGTTTTCCTGGGAGAACTGGGGCCTGTACTGCCGTGTGGGAAGCTGTTCTCTGACCTCTAGGGTTGCTTGCTTCAAGCACTTCTGCATGCTGCCAACTTGAGTTTGATCCTCAAAGAGGAAGCCTCAGTTTACCCTCACCAGCTGCTGTGAATAGTCCTGTTTTTAGGCTGACCCATCCTATATTTTGGACGTTCTGAAAGGTCCTGGGTTTTTCCTGATAAATAGGGAGTTAAGAACTGTCTATCATAAAACTTAGCCTCACTAAGATAATGGGAAATACTTAAGACAAGTGGCTAGACAAGGATCTGATAGGTCCTTGCACTCTTTGTTATGTTTGCCAAAAGCCCAATTTTCATTTAAAAGGGTCTGCAGGAAAACCCCTATCTTTAACTTCCCTGCATTCCCTGTAACACAATGACCTGGTTTTCCTATAAAAACCACCACAATAATAGCCATAGTTAACCTAATCGGATACTAAGTTCCTCTCCACCTGGGGAGCTTCTTGAAAAAGTTGAAGAACCTTGGAATCACGAATGAACAGAGACCCATCACCACCACTTCTGTCGCACCTGCATCAATCCCTAGCAACCAATATTATTCCCTGAGCCCCACCAGCAATGCTCCCTAAATACAGAAAGTAGGAAGACTTGAACACTGCTAGATGTGACCCCCAAAACAAATGAGAAAGTGATCTGTCTTCCTATCCTTCACCAGTTCATCCTTGTCTCCTATTGTGGGTGAGGGGCCTGGGATGCAGACAGCTTGCCTAAACTGTTCAAGATGAATAAATAATGAAGGTAGATAAGAAGGTGCAGGCATGGGAAGACACACATGCCGACCATGAGCTTAAGACAGGTTCCATTCCCAACACTACATGGCTCTCCAAGTAGCTCAGGCTAAAGTTCCATAGCCCCCCCAAACTGCTGGGTGTACCTCCACAGTACCAGCAAGGGTGACCCAGGTGTTCCAAGTATCACTGGGCCCAAGTAGCATCAAATCCTTGGACCCTTGCAGGGAACACCTGGCCCAATTGACAAAGTATCACCCAGCCTCCTGAGTATGTTTGTAAGCCTCCAATCACATACACAGAAAAAATGGTGTGGAGTCTAAAGCATGGGTTTTACTCAGAGCACAGCACTGCCTCTGGGCCACAGTGGGGATTTTTACTCTGGGACACAGTGGGAACTCTTACGCAGCAGGAGGTGGGGAGATAGTCGGCACCTCCCGTTCTAGAATGTCTCCTGCCCAGTTTTATCCTTTAGAACCTTAAACATGCACAGAAAGAAACCCCGTGCATGAACCCCCAGACAGCGCTATTTCTCACCATACACCCCCCAGAGCTGTCACTGTCTTCACCACAGGTAAACTCACTTAGGTATCAGAACTCAGCACTGTAGAGCAGTACTGGCAGCCTCCCATCCAACCTCCCTTACCGCAACACTCCATACCAAAAGGACAATCTCTGCACACGTCTCATGTGTGGTTGAGTACTCATACATGTGCATGCTCTGCTCATGGCCATGAAGAGAATCACAGGTCCCCCACATTTCCAAGTGTCTCAAGAGATGGTTTTAATGAATATAAATGTTGAGCATTAACATAAATGCCACAGGAGGCAGGCATGAGCTTTATTCACCACCAGCTTCCCCATGTCAGCGAAATGATAACTTTCAAGATGGAAGAAAGCAATTATAATTGTGGCTAAAGGGACTCCTGAACCTTTGCTCACTTCATGTTCTATCTACTCCCTAGCAAGTGCCTGGATGGGAAGACTGTGAGGAGATCAGGGATGAGCTACTGACAGTGCGAGAGATTGGGGCCTTTCAAGGACCCTGGAAAGACCTCAAAACTCTTCCCCTCCCAAGCATGTTTGCATCAATTTTTTTCTTTATGGGTCACACCCAGCAATGTTCAGGGCTTACCCTTGGCTCTGCACTCAGGAATTACTAGTGGAGTACTCGGAGAACCATATGGGATGCCAAGGATCAAGCCAGATCAGCTGTGTGCAAGGCAAGTGCCCTTCCTGCTGTGCATTTGCTCTGGCCCCCATATTCACGTTATTCGTGACTGGCATCTCCCTCTCCATGTTGGACCACCTCTCCACTGGTCCAGTCTAGGAGATCCCAAAGGAATTCAAGCACAAAAAATGCCCAGACAAAAGGGGTATGGGTATCCTCCATGGGTGGAGGGAGGTGAAGGTCAGATTCAATGATGGAGAGACGAGAAACAAGCCTCCACCCAGAATCTACTAAGGAAGGAAGACTATGTGCAAGATGCAAGTCCAAGAGGAACACAAGATGGACTGTCCACTGGGTAGAGGAACAGAAGCAAAACAACTAAGCTGAACATCGGCTCATCTTCAGAGCAGACAAACATTAAACCTCCTCTGTGCTTGGAGAGGAGAAAGGAGATCCATTCTCTATGGCAGCCAAGGAGCTGCAGTCTAAGGCAGGAAAAGGAGTTGGGGTGCCATGGAGGGAACAAAGAGGGTGCTTAAAGAGTGTTTCCTAAAGTAGGGATACTGCTCCTTTGAGGATTGTTGAAATGATCCCAAAGAGAGAGTGCCCCTGATATGATGAGGGGAGCTCTCTGATTTCCAGGGGACTGCTGAGTGATTTTTTTTCTAAAAAGGAGCAGTAGTTCAGATATGTTTGGGAACCTCTGGTCTAATATTAACAACCTGGATAATTCAGGGAATATGGCAATGGCATATTTATGTATTATTAACAGTAACAGTGGGAAAGGAAAAAAAGGAAGGAAGAAAGGAAAGGTGAGGAAAAGAGAAGAAATAAAGGAGATGGGAGGGAGGGTAGAAGGGAAGGAGCAAGGAAGCAAGGAAAGAAAGAAGGTAGGACTTGGAATGTTTTGGAGCCAATAGTCTGTTCAGAATAAGAAGATGTACTTAATCTATGTACTGGGCAACTTAACTCTTGAGCGGAATTATTCACAAATAGAAACCTTAATCCTGGAAGTGTCTGACTCTAGACAGAAATTTTGCATAGTTATTATAAGCTGAATGTCTTCTTAGTTTTTCATTGTTAAGAAAAGTAAAAAGTTTCTCATTTTTGTGAGGAGACGCTGTTCTGGCCTCTTTGATTTGAATCATACCAGAGTAACCCTGCAGCGGCAGAGACAGAGAATAGTGAGGTCTGAAGAGAAAGAAGAGCAGTCATATCCATGACTGCTTGGAGTTCTTGCCACTCAACGATGGTGTCCTGAAGTCAGGCATCTGCTGAAATTGAAGCAAGAATAAGCAGGTTTAAATATATCATTTACAACTATAAACATAATAACCACGAGAAAAAATACAAACCATAAAAATAAAGAACATTCCCAGTCCTAGATAAGGTCCCCAGAGCATTGCCAGCAGATCCCTGAACACAGAGCTATATCCCAAATGTCTCCCCCAAATAAAAATAGAAAACAGGACTGATGACACTTACAGGAAACTGTCTGGAAACCCAGATGATAATTATCAGATTATAATTACCCTTCTTGTTTACTCTCTGGAGGAATAATCCATAGCACTAGTGAAAAGTGGAAATGAGATTGTTGGACCATTGTCTCGGCCTTCCTGGGAGCACGTCTGTGCATAACCTTCATGACTGATGAGCCAGAAATTTAGTGAACATAATTTGAATACCTCATGTAAGACATTTTAGGAAACCATGACCTGCAGACCTTTACAAAGGAAACAAATCTAGGTTTAAAGGCATAAACTCTGTGATTAGGAGAACAGGAATGGCGAGGAGACGGAGACTCCTATTTCTTTGTTATTAAAATATTTTTTATCCATTTGAACTGTTGACATCACGTCTAGAGATTTCTGCTTGTATTTTTGTGGTGCCAGAGACCAAATCCCCAGCCTTCATCTAGTGTTTTGATGGAGATTTATATCCAGAAATTAAGATATCATCCCAGACAAGAGAAAAACAAAAGCTTGATTTAAGAATCACTTTTCTCCTGGGAGTTTGTGATTCATCTCAAGAGAGCAGATTTCTCTGCTTCAGTCCACATCAGAGAATCTGATTTTGCACACGACTTGAGATTTTTAAATGGATAAAATGCAACAGCTCCTTGTGTGCTTTCTGTTTAACTTCTGTCTGACCATTTGCCAGGGTCACAGGAAACCTTCTCATTAGAGGCCCACGGCCCGGGTGAAGTCAGCTTATCAAGTAAGCCTGCCTGGTCACTCTCATCAATCACATACCAAGCCCCATCACTTAAGGGAAATTCATTTTCCTCTTCGTGTTCTTTTTACCATTGAGCTATGGGTCTGCAGATAGCTTTTGAGTTCACCTCATCCAGAGGTTTCCCAATCTTTTTTTTTTTTTTTCTTTTTTGGGTCGCATCCGGCGGCGCTCAGGGGTTACTCCTGGCTCTGCACTCAGGAATTACTCCTGGCGGTGCTCGGGGACCATATGGGATGCTGGTGATCGAACCCGGCCAGCACAGGCCGGCCACGTGCAAGGCAAATGTCCTACCCGCTGGGCTATCGCTCCAGCCCCGGCTTCTCAATCTTGCCTTTCGTTCCCTTCCCCCCTGCTTCCTGAAGTCATTCTCTCTTCTACTCCTGCCTTTATCTACAACTTCATCTAGACACTCTGTCCTTATGCTCTGTCTTTATGCTCTGTCGGCAGGTCTTTGCTCGATCAAGCAATTCCCAGGTTCTTCAATATTTGCAAGAATAAAAATATTGAATAATAAAGATGCTCAGACTCAGAATTAGAAAGTAGAAAAGTTTATTGGAAAGTAGAGGAGAAAGGAAAGGAACTCCCCTTGCAGGGAGGAACTTAGTATAGGACTAAGTTAAAGTAAGTGATTTTGTGTAGGCTCTTTTAAAGGCCTCCTGCATTGTTATCAGCCAAGTATTACAGAGAATGCCAGACATCTTCAGGGTGGTCTAGCTGGTTTGGGTCTTTCTGGCTATCCGCCTTAGGTATTGTTTGTTATCTTAGTCTTGTGACTCCTGGTTCCAAAGGGAATTATATGATCCTGGGGAAGCCAGGACTGTTAAAGATAGGGCCTTAGGATGAGGTGGGGTAGGTCAATGGGGGAACTGGAATTGCTGGCAAGGAGAAACGGTGGGCTTCTCTCAGGTTGGCAAAGGGAAACTGAGGCTTCCTCCTTCAGTATCGTGGTGTCAGAGACCCCAGGATCCCCTGGAAGTAAACAGGAACCCAATTAGGGGACCACATGATTTTAGGAACCTATTGAGGTCCTTGTGCCTCTAACCCATATACTATCCACCCTACCCTTCCTTTGTATTTTTGACATAAATCATATGAAGTTGCACTGTGGTATTACATTACACATAAGACAACTTGCACTGGATTACAACGTGGGATTATATATAGTTCTAGTGTAGTCGGCTAGCTTGTGGGCAATAAAAAACATGACTCTGGTGCCATATATTGGCAAAAGAGAGAAAGAGGATTGGGCATCCAGAGCTATGGGCTTTCATCTTGGTCCTATGACCAGTTAGTTCCCTGGACTTGAGTTTCCTCATTAATTAAGTGGAAGGCTTTCATTGGATGTTGATAAGCTCTCTTTTCAACTCTGAGTTATACTTGTTAGAAATAAGCTCATTATCCAATGCTTTTGGAAAACAACATGGACATTCCTTCAAACACTAAATATTGAGCTCCCATTTGACCCAGTTATCATGAAATTTACATGCAAATGGACAGACAGGAGAATATCATGCTGAGTGAAATTAGTCAGAAGGCGAAAGAATTGCTGAGAATATACCCTGGAGACCCAAACACACACAGAAGAAACACTATATCTGCACTTCAATGTTCATTGCAGCACTATTCACAATAGCCAGAGTCTGGAAACAACCTGAATGTCCAAGAACAGAAGACTGGCTAAAGAACCTGTGGTACATCTACACAGTGGAATCCTGTGCAGCTGTCAGAAAAAAGACAAAGTCTCGAAATTTACATGCAAATGGACAGACATGGAGAATATCATGCTGAGTGAAATTTGTCAGAAGGCAAAAGGCAGATATAGAATGACTGCATTCATAAATATATACTAGTGCTCTACTAATTATGGGAAATATTAGTGCCACACAAGAACTGAATATTGAATGTACTCAAAGAGAGTTACATGACAATCCCTAAATGTCTGTAGGGCAAGCCACAATGAGAGAGAGAGAAAGAGAGAGAGAGAAGAGAGAGAGAGAGAGAAATAAGAGAAATAATGCCTGCTACAGAGGCAGGCTAGAGGAAGGGGGAGGAAACTTGGGGATATTGGTGGTGGGAATGGGGCACTGGTGGAGGAACGGGTACTGGAAAAATGTATGACTGAAACCTAACCATGAATATCTTTTTTAATTGTATTTTTGTCATGGTGGTACAATAAAAATTTTTAAAAAAGAAAAAAGCTCATTAAAATTATTGTCTGATTCAACTGTTTTGCAAAACACAAAGATGAGTGAGGTGGGAAAGCAAAGTTAAGGTCAAACAGTCAGACAATAACTGAACTAAAATTAAACCTCCTCATTTTAACATTGAATGTGTCACTGTCCTGTAGAATGGATTTTAAGTAGTGCAGTGTATTATTCTTCTCAGAGACTACAATCAAATGTCATGGATTGAGTGGCCTAAAACATGTATCTCTCACTGTCCTAAATATTGAGAAATTCAAAACTAAGGTTGTTAGAAAAATTTCATTCCATGATCCCCTCCCCTTTTTCTGGGGGTCATACCTGGTGATACTCAGGAGTTACTCCTGGTTTTGCACTCAGGAATTACTCCTGGTGGTGCTCAGGGGACCATCTGGGATGCCAGGGATAGAACCCAGGTTGTTTGCATGCAAGGCAAACACCCTACCTGCTGTGCTATCACTCCAGACCCAGGACCCTTCTTTTAGCACACCTGTGTATGTGCATGTGTGTCTGTGTAAGTGAGAGTGTGAGAGTGAGAAAGATGAAGACAAGAGAGAGCAAGAGCAACTAAGAGAGAGAAAGAGAAAGAGAGAAACAGAGAGAGAGGAGTTACCTTCTTTTAAAACTGACATTAATAGTAAAGAACCAGGGTTTCATCCTTATAACCTCATTAACCTTAGTTACAAGGAGTTTCGCCCTTATAATGCTATAAGGGGCCTCACTCTTATACCCTCATGAATTCTTGGACAGATGTTCGAGAGGTCTAGAAATAGGGTTTCAACCTATGAATCAAGGGAGAGTACAAATACTAAATCCATAATATAAGTGTAGCCATAGGAGATAACAAGCATGAGTATATCTCACTTAAATTTCCAAAATATTTTCTCTAAGATTGGCAAGCATTTATTGATGATGATGATGATGACCTTTATTTGGAGGTGTTTAAAAGAGTTTGCCTCCCGCTCGACAAGCCTGGCAAGCTTCTCGTGTTGTATATGATATGCCAAATTCCAGTAACAATTATATTAGGTCATTCCCATGACCTAATATAATGTTTTGAGGCTCTTTATGTTCCTGTAGCAAGCCGATGCCCCTGGCTCTACTGGCATGAGACAGGACATATGGAGATATTACTGGTGCCCGCTCTAGCAAATAGACGATCAACGGGAAGATCGTGGATCGTGATCGTGATCGTGAAGACTGGCAAGAAAGCATTATAGTAAAAATATCAAGTCAGAAGTAAGTGAAAAGTTGTGCTTTCACAAACCAGCACATATAAGAACCCCTTGGATTCTTGTCTGTTAAATTATATGAGCTAGCTGTGATATTGGCTCCCAAATTACTTGTGATCAGAGCAAAGAAGAAAACATGCAAGCGACAAATCTTTCATTGTCTACAGAGAATTTTGATGCACATCCCTCAGGGGAACTGCATTTTACCACCAATTAATTCTAAACTACATTTATTATCTCCAACACTTAAATATGAAGGGAAGATCCTCTTATCAAAATACTGATGGAATCCTTATAGCTGCTATTACTTATAACAACTCTCAGCAAAACTTGAGGCAATTGTATCAAAACCCTTTCAATAAAAATCATCATTCAAGAATAACAAATCATAGAATTTTTCTAAATAAATTGAATTTTACTTGTTCTAAATGTATAAAATAATTAGAATTCATCAGTAAAATAATGCCCTGCACAGATCCTTAGGAAACTGCTTTACTGAATAGATAAATGATAACCACAATTTTCTTTTTAAAGAAGGGCTGCTTCTGCAGAGTTGTCTTGTAAGTAGCCTAATAATATTCCTGGAGCTTGTGTTTATACAATTAATTTATTTAGAAATTCTTTTGGTTTTTATATGACAATAATATGCCTTATCTAGAAATAGGCATATAATGAGAGGAGACAGGTTGCATCAGATTTTCAAAATCTTGTGTTTTATATCTTGCACATATAGTTTATCTAACAGTTCTGATATCCGCTTTTGTGAACCTTTACCAACAAAGGTCTTGTTGATAAAATGCCCATGATAAATTCCTTTTAAGATGAGATATGGATGACATTAGGTGATGTATAGTTTCTGGTCCCAGTGTTTCTCCAGAATATTGGGTGGAAACATTCACAGAAAACTGTTTCGTGCTACCCTTTCCACTATATATCACCCCTTTCCAAGCCAAAGGAAATATGCAGATAAGGGAGTGGGGATCAGGGGACAGAAAACAATAACCAAATTCCATTATGTTTGACTTATGGATTGCTTCTACTCTGAGATTCTCAGAGGAATTCTTTATGATCAGAGCCATAACTGGCGGAGAAAGTAATGAACTATGGAAAAGAATCCAAAGTCACCAAGATTAGATTTGCACCGAACTGAAACCGGTCATTCTAAATGATATGTATCTCTCTGTCAGATACAAACAATGTGGGGTGCATTCCTGTTCTCTGTTTCTTACTGTCTAGGAACTAGGAAGCAGAACTGAAAGCACCAACAGAGAGCAGGATGGTTTGGTGTCAAGGGGTGATTTTGCCTATTTTAAGACAAGATAGCAGGGTGGATGATTTATGTGTATTCCCTAAACTTCTTCTAAGTGGTTAAATCTAAGTCTAGTCACTGAAATCAACAGTATTCATAGATCATTTTTGCCTTTCTATGAGGATGGATGGTCCATAAAAGTTTGCTTTTGTTTGATTACAAAGCAAATAAACACCCCTCCATTTTTAAATTATAACTATCTCATTCTGTCAAATCCATGAAAAATCATATCCGAATCTACTGGGACTGAGTGGGTCCCCAACAATGCTGGGGTCCATTGGGTTCCCTGGTCACACTTTGGGGGCCAATGACTGTTGAACAAAAGGCTATGAGTCCAGTTTAGATATCCCAAAAGCCTTTTACTTCTACCAACTTCATACCAACAGATACACACACTCTACCACCACTACACCAACAGACAGACTCACACAGACCATGTGCTGTTGACCATGGCCATTGACCATGTGCTCTCACCCCCAGACCTCTAGAGCCTTCTAGAGAAAGCTTCTGACTCCCTCTGGGGGCAGGGCCTAACAAAAATCAAAACCGGATTGTGGGTCTTCTTTACCAGTGCAAATTCCCAGGGGCACCACAACCAGAGTCCCTCTCCCAAAGTTTAAGAGAAAAACTAAAAAAAAAAAAAAAAAAAAAAAAAGATGCTAATGCAAATCTCTGCTCTTCTCCTTCCAAGCAGGTAAACAGTCATTTCTTTCATTTTTAAAGTATTTTATTATAGCACCTTTAGATATACAATTACAAAGATGTTCATATTTGGGTTTCGGTCATACAGTGTTCCAGCACCCATCTGGAACACAGTGTTCCAGCACCCATCCCCTCCACCAGTGCCCATCTCCCACCACCAACGTCCCCGATTCCCTTTCCGTTCCCCGCAGCCCACCTCCATGGCAGGTTCTTTATTTCTTTCCCTTCCTATCTCTTTCTCTTTTCCTTCCTTTCCAGATTGTGGATTACAGTACATACATTAAAGGGTTGTCATGTGTATCTTTTGCCTATATTCAATGCTCAATTCTAGATTGGTATTAGTACTTTCAAAAATGTAAACAGTCATTTCAATATTATATCTAGTATTCTTAAACACAGCAAGAGAGAGAGACAGGTATAATAACTATTGGATTTAGAAATGACTACAAGAGTATGCTACCCACATGGCAGAGCCTGGCAAGCTACCCGTGTCGTATTTGATATGCCAAATACCAGTAACAATTATAGACCTCATTCCCATGACCTGATGGAATGGTTTGAGGCTCTTTATGTTCCTGGAGCAAGCAGGTGCCCTTGGGCTCTACTTGCATGAGACAGGACATATGGAGATGTTACTGGTGCTCGAGCAAATTGATAATGAACGGGAAGACAGTGAAAATAAAATACATGGGGTGAACTTTCATGGGGGAGATCAGGTCATATAATCCAAACCACGTTCCCCATGCCAGACTGATCATCTCTTCAACCCCCTCAAGGCCCTGTCTCTGTCTCACTCTGCTTTAAGGCATTTCTTAAGTGCTCTGCTCTCCTTCAAAGCTATTCACACTTGGCTATTCAGGCTTGTCTTAGGTGAGACAATCTCTTCTGACCTCTTATCTTTTGGATCAGAACAGAATTTATTCTAAGAATCCCATTTCATAGCCAGGGTGACTCTTTTCCTGATACCATCCAGTCCCTCCTAGAGGAACTGTCTTGGGGTGTGAGGAATTAGATCCAACCTAAATGGTAATGGGGCTTATAGTTAGACAATATGAAGAGATATCCAGGAACAATCAATTCAGAGTCAAGCTAACTCACAAGTACCTTACTCCTTTTGTGCTTACATAAGAATGAAATCTCTTTGGCCCAAATATTTGACCTACGGATATACAAATGGTTTATAAGAAGGAAAAAAGCTATCTCTCATCAGCAATGCAAAAAATCCAGGGCTAATAGGGGAGGTGATAAGAATCCATGATGATCAGTTACCTTAAGTTTCACCACTCTAAATAAGTCTGTGTTTTTATTTGTATATTATCTTCTCCATGACAGAAACTTTTTAGTCATCTGTTTACTTATTGAAAACTTCAAACTTGTCGTGTTTTATATAAAACTAAACCTCATCCTTTCTTTCCCACAGCATTTATATTAAAAATATAGCCAAAATGCAGAAATAATTTTAATGTGGGGCCACTGGAGGGATGGGGGCTGGCCAGAAGTTTGTTCATACTATCCTTTTTATTTCCCTTTGGATTTTATAAAATAGAGTTTGGTTTTTTAAATATTATTCTAAATGCTTTATATACTTTCCTGGAAGTTGTTTATCCACCCAATAACTCACAGAAAACTCATTCTACAATTGGTGTGTTAAGAGATAAAAAGAAATCTAAGATCAAAGAAACCAAAATACTATTAACCTTCAATCTCTCATATTAATTCCCACTATCTTTTGTCAACATCTTATTTCTATGTCGAGGGACAAAGGGGTCCCAAGCATCTCTCACACTTTGAAATGCTAACTGCATTAAGTGGACTGTAGGAATCAGCTAAAGCTGTAGAAAATAAATAAATAAATAAAGCATTGGAATAACATATACTGATGTAATTAAGAGATTTAACTATAGTAGGTTTTACATTCTATTTATCTAATAGAATGTTTTAAAATAAAAATCAAGAAATTAGGTTTAACAAAAAATTAGCTTATTGCAGACATTCAACTTTTATCAAGATTTAATTATGAGGGCAAGATTAAGTTTCCTGCCTAAAACAAAAACAGCACGATAATATAACAAAACCAAAACCACTAAGCAAATAGATGAACAAGAAATCTTAGACACTGACTATTGGGCCAGAGCAATAGTAGGACTGAGATGGTAGGGCATTTGCCCTGCATGGGACTGACCCACTTTGGATTTCTGTCACCCCCTGTGGTCTCCTGAGTCTATCAAGACTGATTTCCGAGTGCAAAATTAGGAGTAAACCAAAACGGAAAAAATAGTGAGGGATAGAGATTCCTGAGGGAAATAAAAACAATGAGAATTCCATGTCTGGAGGAAATGCTTGGAAAACCAAAGTGATTTTAATTCTACTCTGACATACAATAAAAGCAATTAAAAAAGTTTTTATTTTTGGATCACACCTAGTGATATTCAGGGGTTACTCTTGGTTCTGCACTCAGGAATTACTCCTGGCAGTTCTTGAGGGACCATATGGGATGCTGATGATAGAACTTGGATTGGCAATGTGCAAGGAAAATGCCATACCTGTTCTATAATAAAACAGTTTTTAAAGATAATTATAAAATGTTTGGGTTTATCCGAAAAATGGCAGAAGAGAAGGGATGAGAAAATAGAAAACTAATGGTGAGACAATGAACTTAACTAAAATAAACAAAAATAGCCTAAATTTAATAATCAAGACAAAACATTAGTTGGGAGAATGTGTAGAATTAGAGTACTATCTAATTATGAGAAGCATATAAGAGACTCACTTTCTATGAAACAATAGAAGTGGGGAAGGAAAACATAATGCACCACAGTAGAACTTAATCAAAAGAAAGCTTGAGAGCTGTGTTAACTTAAAAACAGATTTTATTGTTTAAACAAGTTCTATTATTTTATTTAGAACTTTCAGGAGTACAGCTTCACACCTCAGTATGTGTCAAATCCTTGATGCACAATCCCTGAGCACTTGGTGCCTTTAAACCATAAAGTGACCCCCTCCTCTGAATGCTCCCACCTCACGCACCTTTAATAACCATGTATATTTTAAAGCAAAGACTTTTACTAAGGATAAAAAGGAACATTTTATAATGATTAACAGAGTGTTAAGAAGACACAATAATCTTAAACATTCACACTCTGGGAACATGGATTTAAAATGCATATTGGAAAATTTTCACATAATTTGAAGGCAAAAATGCATGAGTTCATAATTATGGGCAGATATTTCAATACTCTGTCTTCATAGTTGGTCGAACCTAGTAAACAGAACCAATAAGGATATACAAAACACGATGTAAAACATCGTGTAGTAAGTAAAACATCTTGAGCTAATTAACACTTATGAAATACCCCCTCCTAATAACTACTAAGTTCTTTCATTTTTTTAGCCAAAGAATGCAGAATATTTACTGAGATAAGCTATATCTAAAACATAAAGCAATTTCAGTCAATGGAAAGAGTCAAATCACATATATATAGTATTTTCTCTGATGTCAATTAAAACATTTAAAATCCACCAGTGTATATTTTAACTATTAGGAAACAACACATTTAAAAATTAATGAACAACACATTTTAAAATTACTTATGAATTGTCCCCAAAGGAATGGGGAAATGAGAAAATATGTAGGCAGGGTGGGGTTATACCATAGCCTGCTCTGGTACTCAGGACTTACTCCTGGTTCTGTGCTCAAGAATCAGTTTTGGCAGTGCTTAGGGTACATACATATACAGTGTTGGGAAATGAACCAAGACTGCATGCAAGACAAGCTTGTTGTGCATTTTTTTTCCTGCTTTTTGGTTACACCTGGTGACAATTAGGGTTAATCCTGGCTCTTTGCTCAGGAATTACTCCTGGAGATGATCAGAGGACTATGTGGGATGCCGGGATTGAACCCGGGTTGGCCCCATGCAAGGCAAATGCCCTACCTTTTGTGCTATCACTGTAGACCAATTATTGTTGTGCTTATCACTGTCTGTATCTCCAGCACAATCATAAAATTTCTGGAACTTAAGAAAACTCAAAATGCATGGGGAGGCACTAAGGCAGTTCTGCTAAGAAAACTATGAACATTAAAGTATTAAATTATAAATAGGAAAGACCTTCCAAACCAGTGAATTAAAAAGAAAAAGAACAAACTGAATGTAAATTAAGAAGAAAGGAAATGTTATAGATCCAAGAAGAAATCATTATTTTATAACTGTCACTGTCACTGTCACTGTCTTTCCATTCATCATCAATTTGCTTCGAGCGGGCACCAGTAACATCTCCATATGTCCTTTCTCATGCTAGTAGAGCCCAAGGGCACCTACTTGCTCCAGGAACATAAAGAACCTCAAACCATTCCATCAGGTCATGGGAATGAGGTCTATAATTGTTGCTGGTATTTGGCATATCAAATATGACACAGGTAGCTTGCCAGGAAAGCTACCTGTCAATGGAAAACCAGTAGGACAGTTCTACTGTTCAAGAAGGGAGACATTCACGACATCAGCAACTATCGCCCCATCTGCCTGTTGTCCGTCATCTACAAGCTGTTTACACGAGTCATCCTGAACAGGATTAGCAGAACACTAGATTAAGGACAACCATGCGAGCAAGCAGGCTTCCGGAAAGGATTCAGCACAATCGACCATATCCACACGGTAACCAAGCTCATTGAGGTTTGTAGGGAGTACAAGATGCCGCTCTGTCTCATGTTCATTGATTTACAGAAAGCCTTTGATTCTGTGGAGACTGAAGCAGTCATCGAAGCCCTAGCCAAACAGGGTGTTCAAACCCAATACATCAAGATCCTTCATGAGCTGTATTATGGATTCACCACCAGGATCTCACCATTCTGCAAAGAAGTGATCATTGATGTCAAAAGAGGGTTCGACAGGGTGATACCATTTCACCAAAACTCTTCAGCGCCACCCTCGAGAACATCATGCAACAATTAAAATGGGAAGGAATGGGAGTGAAGATAGATGGTCGGCAACTACACCACCTCTGCTTCGCTGATGACATCATTCTAATAACACCAAACATTAGCCAAGCGGCACAAATGCTGGCTGACTTTGACCAAGAATGTGGAAAGATAGGTCTACAGCTGAATCTAAAGAAAACTATGTTTATGAAAATGAACTAGTTCCAGAGGCCCTGTTCACTCTCAATGGAACAAACATCTCTGAATGCAGCAGTTATGTGTACCTAGGTCGAGAAATCAACATGAGGAACGACCTAAAACCTGAGCTGTGCAGGAGGAAGAGAGCCGCATGGAATACCTTCAAAGGCATCGAAGAAATAGTTAAAAAGGACAAAGAACCTCTGGCTCCGGCACATCTCTTTTACTCCACCATTCTCCCTGCATTAACATATGCCTCAGAGACCTGGGTCCTACGAAAGCAGGATGAGAATGCTATTCGGGTCTCCAAGAGAGGAATTGAAAGAGCTATGCTTGGAATATCACGCCTCACTCAAGTGAGAGAAGGAATCCGGAGTTCTGACCTCCGTTGCTATTCCAGAATCAGGGACGCTGTCTCATTTGCCAAGGCATCAAAAAATCAGATGGGCTGGACATGTAATGCAATTTGGAGACAACCGCTGGACTAGAGCCGTTACTGACTGGATCCCACGGGATGACAAAAGATCATGTGGCCGCCCACCTACAAGATGGTCAGACTTCCTTGTCAAGACCCTGAAGGAATGGTTTGAGGCTCTTCATATTCCTGAATCAACCAGATGCCATTGGGATACATTGACACGTGATAGGGTCCAATGGAAATGTTACTGGAGCCCGCTCGAGCAAATTGATGAATAATGGGATTCAAGTGATCAAGTGAAGCTTGCCAGGCTCTGCCATGCGGGTGGCATACTCTCGTAGTCATCTCTAAATCCAGCATTTATCGATGAACCATGTGGTCGCAAGCGGCTGCACTTGCTGGGCTATGATAGGCTGGTCTGCTGGGTGGAGTTCTGATGAGAGGGAAGTCCGGCTGTGGAAAATGGAGGCCCTCATGGAGTAGGGGGTCATCTGGCTTGTTGTGAGGCTCTGCTGGGGTGGTGGGCCAGGGCTAGAACCTGCCATCCCTCCCGGGTGCCTCATGAGCGCCCTCTTTTTTCTCTTTATTTTATAAAGAGAAAAAAAGTAGAAAAACTCCATAGAACCTAATCAGGTTTTTATATTATTTTTTAAAAACTTATATTAATACAATATTATTAAAATATTTAAACCTTAGGTTAATGAAGGTGGGAGGAACAGAGAGAAATAGAGACAGAGACATAAAAAAATAGAGAAATAGACATAGAGACACCAAGAAAGAAAGAGTTACATACCCAGAGTATGGCATGAATTAAATAGACAACAGTATTGGAAATTCCATAGACTCCCCGTGGCCCAATAAAGGAAATATCAAGTAGTTCTGTGAGTTAGAGGAAAGGGCCAATTCTTTGAAAACATAAGCTTTCTCAAGAATAGGTCACCCAAAAAGTTCTATATTTTTTAAGGAAGATTAAATCTGTTGTTAGCTTTTCCACAAACTGGTTTCCCATGTCTAAACTGCTGCACTGGTGACTTCTACCAAACATTTAAGGAAGAAGTCACACTAATTCATCAAAAACATTTTCAGAAAATTGAAGAAGGGAAGCTATTTCCTAATTCATTCAACAAGGCGAGCATTGCTTCCAAATCAAAGCATCCCAAGAAATCTATTTTTTATAGTTTATAGGGCAGATATGCTCCCTGGTCCTCCCCAAGCCAGACTGATACAGGGGGCATTCCAGAGGGAGACGGGTTTGGGTTTGGTCCACCCCAATTGAACCCCAGCAGCCGAAAAACCTCCACACTCCACAACAATTCCTACCATGCTCAAGGCACCACCCAGTTATAAATTTAACTCTAATTTTATCTAGTTACAATTTCTAGAATACCTGGAGCACAAAGCCATATTTATTGGCATGCAACATCTCAAACTCTAGTATACTGATATACCAAGTCAAACATCACATTGAATAGATGTCTCAGTATAAGACACAAAGTATATAGTCAAAATGCCTATCTTGTGACAACATATCAGTAATTCCTTATATAAAGGGTTTAAGGGCCCAGTGGTTCCATCATGAAATTGAACAATCCTCATTAGCTTTCTTCTAAGGAATCATTTCTAGACCATGTTTAGCAAATTAGCTATAATAAGCAATATAAAAAATTATTAGGGTCTACTTACATAAGCTCAAGCAGTGGTTGGGAAAAATTTGAAATAATTGTTGTCTGCAATTGAAATGGTTGCGGGTTTGGGGTTGAATATTGAATATTTGTAAGAAACTAACATGAACATATTTGTTAAAAAAATTGAGTAGAATCCCACTACATTAAATAAGTTCAATAAGTGAAAGCAATAACACAGATGGTTCAATATGCATGTTACAACTCAATAAAACAGGTCATGACTTTAGCAATACCATTACAAGATATATGTTTTAATAAGCAATGTGGATTAATGCCTGCTAAGGGAACAAGCATGGGGATGGGTGGGAAACAATGGTCATTGGTGGCACTAAGGGCACGTTAGTGGTGGGACTGGTATTGGACTATTTTTTTTTTTTGCTTTTTGGGTCATACCCGGCAATGCTCAGGGGTTTCTCCTGGCTATGCACTCAGGAATAACTCCTGGCGGTGCTTGGGGGACCACATGGGATGCCGGGAATCAAACCCAGGACAGCATGGGCCGGCCGCTGCAAAGCAAATGCCCTACCCGCTGGGCTATCTCTCCGGCCCTGGTATTGGACTTTTGAATACTTGAAATAACTGTACCTTGAAGAACTTTGTAAATCACAGTGTTTAAATAAAGTTAAAAAAAGTTATAAAAATAACAAATTATAACTAAGTGGAATTTATTCCAGAAGTACAGTTTTATTTAACATTAAAAAATCTATCTACACATCTATGCCTAATCTATGAAACATATAGATAGGAACAAATGTTATTATATACTACTAAGAAAAATATATATTAAAACCTGATAAAATATTTCTCCATGCTTGTACAGTGGTTAAAAGAAGTACAGATTTGCAAGACCAAAATGAAAATATGGAACAATTAGAATTCTCATACACTATTTGTGGTAACACAAACTGCCCCAACTATTTTGGAGGAGTTTTTAATTTTTTTAAAATGTCACACAAAATTAACCTTATGATCCAGTCATTCTAGAGTAGGTATTTACCCAAGGAAAATTAAAAAAAAAACATGTTTATTTAAAGTATTCCGCATAAATAATCTTAGCAATTTTATTTATAATAATTCAACATTGGAATTAACTCATGGGCTATTTGAATAAATGATATGCCCACAACGGAATGCTACTTGGCAGTAAGCAGGAATAAGCTATTGATATAGCAACCTCATGAATTAATATCAGAATAATTATTCACAAAAATTTTTCATTTTGGTTGAGATAGAGTTGTTCAGGTGCCCAGGCTTATCAAAATTTACATTTACAATGTCTACTTTATTGAATGTTAAAAGTGACTTCTTATCGGACAAAATACATAAAGCTGAAAGTGTCCTAGAAAAAATTCAGAGTGCAGTAAAATTCCATCACTTGACCTTAATTTGACTCAGGATTAAAACTCATAGTGAAATCATAAATATGGTATGCAATGTTGGGTCTCCCTAAGTTGGTGCAACAATCTGTTTTGCGATGATTCATCCTGTTCATAATCAGAGGTTTATCTTTCTAAGACAAGTATTAACTGAGTTTATCACTGCACACGTTGACTGTGCATATTTAAGCTTCAAGTCCATTTGCAGGCAATAGCCCAAGCTTAGGGTTCATAATAAAACATTCTTCAGTGTCCCTCAGGCCCCTAGCCTGCTGGACACCCTCCTTGCTTTCTTCATGCACAGACACCCGTGTTGCCTGCCCTCCTGAAAGGTACTAAGAGGCCCTGAAAGTGGGTCTTTCTGAGAATCTGTCACATAAAACAGTGTGGGTGGGGGTGAGTTGAGGATAGTGGGTAGATTGCAGCCAGGCCCTGCACAATGACCCTCATTATCTTATCCGTAGTGACCGTTATGTGGGAAAGACTTGAGATACATTACTATCTCTGGCCAACCCAGTGACCATGTCTAAGGGCCCAGGACTGCCTCCCAGTTCTGCTGAAGGACTGAATCTCTTTCTGACATGGTCCGGCTCTGAAAGGTACCAGCTCTTCCTTACAGTCACTGTCCCCATGTGTCACCTGAGCCCAACATGGGGCCAGGAGTCTGGTTGTCTAACCAGGTCCATCATGCCACAAATCAATGTGCAGTGCTGACCCCCTCCACAGCAGCCAAAGCAGGATTCTCAGAGTTGATGACCTGCAGCGACAGCTCTCTTCTGTCAGGGCACTTCTTCGGGCTTCTCAGATATGAAGGGTTTGACACCCCATCACCCCCACACCACCTATACACCCTCTGCCACAAGACTCAATTCACTACTGCTTCTCTGAGCCCATACTTCTCTGAGCACATGACAACATGTATATTTTTTAACTTTTTTTTTGTTTTTTCACATAAATGATTTTATTTTTATTTTTTTTTATTTTTTAAGTATTTTATTATACCACTGTGAGATATACAATTACAAAGATATACAATTAAAAAGTTCATATTTGGGTTTTGGTCATACAGTGTTCCAGCACCCATCCCGCAACCAGTGCCCATCTCCCACCACCAACGTCCCCGGTTCCTACCCTCCTCCCCCAGCCCGACTCCATGGCAGGTTCTTTATTTCTTTCCCTTTCTCTTTCTCTTTTCCTTCCCTTCCAGACTATGGATTACAGAACATACATTAAAGGGTTGTATGTGTATCTTTTTGCCTGTATTTAATGCCTCAGTTCTAGTTGGTATTAGTACTTTTGACAATTGTTAGAACACTGTTCCATTTTCTGTCTTACCTAGCCTCTGACTCCCACATGTTTGTGATAATTTCCACCTTTGACAAGACCTCCTGATAGATGTTTCACTTGACCTTGAATAATGGTATCATAATATGTTCATATATATATATATATATATATATATTTATGTCATGCAAATAAATGCAGTCATTCTGTATCTGTCTCTCCCTTCTGGCTAATTTCACTCAACATAATCTTCTCCATGTCCATCCATTTATAGGCAAATTTTATAACTTCATTTTTCCTAACAGCTGCATAGTATTCCATTGTGTAGATGTACCAAAGCTTCTTTATCCAGTCATCGATTCTCGGGCACTCTGGTTGTTTCCAGATTCTGGCTATTGTGAATAATGCTCCTATGAACATAAAAGTAGGGATGATGTTTCTGCTGCATATTTTTGGCTTCACAGAATAGATTCCCAGGAGTGGTATAGCTGGGTCAAATGGGAGTTAAATTTCTAATCTTTGGAAGAATGTTCATATTATTTTCCAGAAAGGCTCTACCAGACGGCATTCCCACCAACAATGGATGACTGTCCCCTTTTCCCCACATCCACGCCAGCATTTGTTGTTCTTGCTCTTTTGAATATGTGCCAGTCTCTGTGGTGTAAAATGATATCTCATTGTTGTTTTGATTTGCATCTCTCTGAAGATTAGTGATGATGAGCATTTTTTCATATGTTTTTTGGCCATTCGAATTTCTTCCTTGTTGAAGTTTCTGTTCATTTATTCACCCCCATTTTTTGATGGGGTTGTTTGTTTTCTTCTTGTAAAGTTATATCCTGGATATTAACCCCTTATCAGATGGGTATTGGGTGAATATTCTTTCCCATTTTGTGGACTGTCTTTGTATCTTAGTCACTGTTTCTTTTGAGGTGCAGAAGCTTTTTAGTTTCATGTAGTCCCATATGTTTATCTTTTCTTCTAGTTGCTTTGTTAGTGATGTTTCAACTTTGAAGATGTCTTTAGCTTCAATATCATGGAGGATTTTTCCTACATTTTCTTCAATGTACTTTATGGATTCAAGTCTTATATTGAGATATTTAATCCATTTTGATCTGATTTTTGTGCATGGTGTTAGACACAGGTCCAAATTCATTTTTTTACATGTTGCTGCCCAGTTTTCCCAACACCACTTGTTGAAGAGGCTTTCCTACTCCATTTTGGACTCTTTGCACCTTTATCAAAGATAAAATGATCATGTGTTTGAGGTAGGGTGTCAGGATACACAATTCTATTCCATAGGTCCACAGGTCTCTTTTTATTCCATACCATGCTGTTTTAATTACTACTGCCTTGTAGTAAGTTTGAAGTTGGGAAAGGTGATGCCTCCCATCTTCTTCTTCCCGAGGATTTCTTTAGCTATCCTTAGGAGTTTATTGTTCCATACAAATTTCAGGAGTGTTTGGTCAACTTCTTTGAAGAATGTCATGGATTTCCTTATAGGGACTGCATTGAATTTGTACAGAGCTCTAGGGAGTACTATCATTTTGACAATGTTAATTCTCCCATCCATGAGCAGGGAATGTGTTTCCATTTCCTCGTGTCCTCTTTTATTTCTTGAAGCAGTGTCTTGTAGTTCTCTTTGTATAGGTCCTTTACACAATGGTCAAGTTGATTCCTAGGTATTTGATTTTCTGTGGCACAATTGTGAATGGGATCATTTCCTTAATATCCCTTTAGTCTCTTTCGTTATTTGTATATAGGAAAGCCACCGACTTTTGGGTGTTGATTATGTATATTGCCACTCTAGTATATGCATACTGGAAGATGCAGCAGAAGCCAGGAAAAGCATTCGCACTGCCCGCCTGTCCTTCACCAACTATAAGACCAAGATGACTGCCCTCTGACGCCCTGATGGATCTATCACATCTTCCACAAAGGCAATGGAGAAGATTATCCATGACTTTTACTCAAATCTCTTTGTTAGCCACATCCACCTGCCCACATACCAAATTCCACAGGATGGATATGTCATTCCCAATGTTCTCCCTTCTGAAATCTGACATGCCATCTCGTTGGTAAAGAAGGGAACAGCACCAGGCCCAGACAAAGTCTGACCCGAATACCTGAAGAATCTGCCGTCAGTACTCATCAATACACTAAATCAGCTCTTCACACGCTACCTGTCCAAATGCAAGGTGCCCTCCCAATGGAAAACCAGCAGGACAGTTCTACTGTTCAAGAAGGGAGACATTCACGACACTGGCAACTATCACCCAATCTGCCTGTTGTCCATCATCTACAAGCTGTTTACAGGAGTCATCCTGAACAGGATTAGCAGAACACTAGATGAAGGACAACCATGTGAGCAAGCAGGCTTCTGGAAAGGATTCAGCACAATCGACCATATCCACACAGTAACCAAGCTCATTGAGGTTTGTAGGGAGTACAAGATGCCCCTATGTCTCACGCTCATTGATTTACAGAAAGCCTTTGATTCTGTGGAGACTGAAGCAGTCATCGCAGCTCTAGCCAAACAGGGTGTTCAAACCCAATACATCAAGATCCTTCGTGAGCTGTATTACAGAATCACCACCAGGATCTCACCATTCTACAAAGAAGTGATCATTGATGTCAAAAGAGGGTTCGACAGGGTGATACCATTTCACCAAAACTCTTCAGCACTACCCTCGAGAACATCATACGACAATTAGAATGGGAAGGAATGGGAGTGAAGATAGATGGTCAGCAACTACACCACCTCTGCTTCGCTGATGACATCATTCTAATAACACCAAACATTAGCCAAGCGGCACAAATGCTGGCTGACTTCGATCAAGAATGTGGAAAGATAGGTCTACAGCTGAATCTAAAGAAAACCATGTTTATGAAAAAATGAACTAGTTCCAGAAGCCCCATTCACTCTCAATGGAACAAACATCTCTGAATGCAGTAGTTATGTGTACCTAGGTCGAGAAATCAACATGATGAATGACCTAAAACCTGAGCTGCGCAGGAGGAAGAGAGTGGCATGGAATGCCTTCAAAGGCATTGAAGAAATAGCTAAAAGGACAAAGAACCTCTGGCTCCGGGCACATCTCTTCGACTCCACTGTTCTCCCTGCATTAACATATGCCTCAGAGACCTGAGTCCTACGAAAAGCAGGATGAGAATGCTATTCAGGTCTCCAAGAGAGGAATCGAAAAGAGCTATGCTTGGAATATCACACCTCACTCAAGTGAGAGAAGGAAATCGGAGTTCTGACCTCCATCGCTATTCCAGAATCAGGGACTCTGTCTTGTTTGCCAAGGCATCAAAAATCAGATGGGCTGGACATGTAATGCGATTTGGAGACAACCGCTGGAATAGAGCTGTTACCGACTGGATCCCATGGGATGTCAAAAAATCACGTGGCTGCCCACCTACAAGATGGTCAGACTTCCTTGTAAGACCCTGATGGAACGGTTTGAGGCTCTTCATATTCCAGAATCAACCAGATGCCATTGGGCTACATTGGCACGTGATCGGATCCAATGGAAATGTTACTGGCGCCCACTCCGAGCAAATCGATGAATAATGGGATTCAAGTGTGAATTGTGAATAGATGCATCTATTGTTTCTAAGAGTTTTTTGGTAGAGAGTTTAGGGTTCTCTAGGTATAATATCATGTCATCTGCTAATAATAATAGCTTGACTTCTTCCTTGCCTATCTGGATACCCTTGATGTCCTTTTCTTCTCTGATTGTTATGGCAAGTAATTCCAGTACTATATTGAATAATATATTGACAGGACATATGTTGTCAGGACATATGGAGATATTACTGGTGCCCGCTCTAGCAAATAGATGATGAATGGGAAGATAGTGATAGTGAATAGTGATATTGAATAAAAGAGGTGAGAGTGGGCAACCTTGTCTTGTCCCTGATCTTAGGGGAAGGCTTTCATTTTTTCCCCATTTAGAATGACGCTTGCTGTGGGCTTTTGGTAGATGGCTGTAACTATCTTGAGGAAAGTTCCTTTAATTCCCATTTTCTGGAGGGTTTTAATCATGAATGGGTGCTGGATCTTGTCAAATGCTTTCTCTGCATCTATTGAGAGGATCATATGGTTTTTATTTTTTCTCTTATTGATATGGTGTATTATGTTGATTGACTTGCGAATGTTGAACCATCCTTGCATTCCCAGAATGAATCCTACTTGGTCATGATGTATAATCATCTTGATGAGTCTTTGTATTTTGTTTGCTAGTGTTTTGTTGAAGACCTTAGCATCCGTGTTCATCAGGGATGGTCTGTAGTTTTCTTTCTTTGTGTTGTCTCTCCCTACTTTGGGTATCCGGGTGATATGTGCCTCTATAAGCTCTTTGGGAGTGTTTCTGTTTCTTCTATTTCCTGGAAGAGCTTGAAAAGGACTGGCAGTAGGTCCTCCTTAAAGGTTTGGTAGAGTTCACTAGTGAATCCATCTGGACCTGGGCTTTTGTGTTTGGGCAGACTTTTAATTACTGTTTATATTTCCTCGATTGTATAGGCTTATTCAGGTATTGGAGCTTTTTTTGTTTCAGCCGTGGGAGGTTATAGGACTTCAGGAATTTATCCATTTCTTCTAGATTTTCATGTTTCATGGCATACAGGCTGTCAAAGTAATCTCTGATGATCTTTTGGATTTCTGTGGTTTCTGTTGTGATGTCACCCTTTTTATTTCTGATTCTGTTTATTTGGGTTCTCTCTTTCCCTCTCCTTACAAGTCTTGCCAATGGTTTGTCAATCTTGTTTATTTTTTCAAATAACCAGCTCTTGGTTTCATTAATCTTTTAGATATTTTTTTAATTTCCAACTCATTGATTTCCTCTATAAGTTTTATTATTTCATTTTTTCTGCCTGGTTGGGCTCCTTTTGTTGGTCTTTTTCTATTATCTTCAGCTCTGTAGTCAGGTTATTTATGTGGGCCCTTTCTTGCTTCCTGATAAATGCTTGCAGAGCTATAAACTTCCCTCTTAACACGGCTTTT
Source organism: Cryptotis parvus (assembly GCA_021461705.1). NCBI lineage: Eukaryota > Metazoa > Chordata > Mammalia > Eulipotyphla > Soricidae > Cryptotis > Cryptotis parvus. The sequence goes on along the minus strand of JAJIBD010025819.1, from coordinate 16,068 downwards.
GCCATGTCCCACAAGTTCTTATAGTTGGTGTCTTCATTTTCTTTTGTTTCCAGATATCTTTGGATTTCCTGTTTGATTTCTTCTATGACCCATTTGTTGTTCAGGAGTGAGCCGTTCAATTTCCAGGTGTTTGGTTTGACTCCTTGTTTCTGTGTACGGTTAACTTCCATTTTCAGTGCATCATGGTCTGAAAAGATAGTTGACACAATTTCTATCATTTTAATTTTATTGAGGTATGCTTTTGGCTCAGCATGTGGTATATCTGGGAGAATGTTTCATGTGCACTAGAGAAAAATGTGTATTCAGCTTTTTTTGGCATGAAAAGTCCTAGCTCTCTTTCTTTCATTTCTTCCTTTAGGGCCAATATTTCATTGGTGAGTTTCAGTCTTGTTGATCTATCCATAGTTGATGGAGCAGTGTTGACGTCCCCAACTATTATTGTGTTACTGTTAATGTCTACTTTTAGGTCTTTTAGCATTTGTTTTATGTATTTTGCTGGCCCCTCGTTGGGTGCATATATGTTTAGTAGTGTAATTTCTTCCTGGTGTACATACCCCTTTAATTAATAAGAAATGGCCTTCATTGTCCCTTCTAACCTTTTTCAGCCTGAAGTCTATATTATCTGATACTAGTATGGCTACCCCAGCCTTTTTGGAGGAGTCGTTTGTGTGGAGAATGGTCTTCCAACCTTTGACTTTGAGTCTGTGTTTGTTCTCATTATTCAGATGTGTTTCTTGTAGATAGCAGAATGTTGGGTTCAATTTTTTAAACCATTTTGTCACTCTGTGTCTCTTAATTGGTGCATTTAGACCATTGACATTGAGAGAGATTATTGTCATCGGATTTTGTGCCATCTTTCTGGTTTGTGCTTGTTGTGCTTTTGGGTTTGGTCAGTATTATAGTAGACCCTTCAGTCCTTCTTTTAAAGTTGGTTTTGAGTCCATGAAGTTCCTGAGTTATTTCTTATCTATGAAGTTGTGTATCTTTCCTTCATATCTGAATATGAGTCTGTCTGGGTCAAGAATTCTTGGTGAGGTCTGCAGTTCATTAAGCCTTTTCACAATATCCCACCATTGTTTTCATGCTCGGAGTGTTTCATCAGAGAAGTCTGTTGTAAATCTTAGGAATGTTCCTTTGTATGTGATTTCCTTCTTTGATCTTGCTGTTTTCAGTATTCTATCTCTATCTAAAGTTTTTGTCATTCTAATTAAGATGTGTCTTGGTGTATTCTTGTTGGAGTTTTTTTTTTTTAGCTTGTATCCTATGGGCCTCCTGGATCTTGAGGCAAGCATTCTTTAGTTCCGGGAACTTCTCAGCAATGATGACTTTGACAGTTTCTTCTTCATCAGGGTTTTCTTCTTGCCCTACTGGGACCCCAATGATCCATATGTTATTTCTTCTGTCTTCATCCCAATTATCTCTTGTTGTCTGTTCGGTAATTGTGATTCTTTTTTCCATCTTCTGGTGTTGTGTAGAGAATTTTTTAGAACTTCGTCTTTGAGAGCACTAATTCTTTCTTCAGTAGCTATTATTCTGTTATGGAGGCCTTCCACTTTGTTTTTCATTTCATTTACCTCATTTATAATCTGTCATTTCCATTTGAATTTTCCTCATTTCTTCTCTCATGTCCTCTTGTATTTTATTAATTTTGCATTTCATTGCTTCTTTGAGTTCCTTATGCATCCTTAACAATTCTTTCCGAAATTCCTTATCAGAGAGGTTATACAACTCTAAGAGGTATTGCTTGGCTCATCTGGACTAGTGACTTCACTCACTGAGCTTGATGGAATTTTGTGTTGCTTTATCATTATGACTATTGTTGGTTGCAAATATGAGTTCTTGGGTGACTAAATATTACAGTTAGTAGGTGTTTGGGCTGTTTGCAGAGTTTGGGTGACTGGCAAGGAGTGTAGGGACAAAGGTTCACTGGTACCTCATGCAAGATTGATAGTAAGGGGTTCATGCGGACGCGCTAGTGGGTCCGCGTGGTTTTGAGTTTTGGGATGTGTGTGTAGGGTTCTGGCCTGTTCCCTGGGGCTGATTGGGTCTGCAGAGACACAAGGATCACACACACACACCTGTGGGTGAGGTTGCAATCGTCCCCCCGGAAGCGCAGGGCCCAAGGGGTCTGGGGTGGAAGGCCGTTTGCCTCAGTTCCTGTTGATGGAAGTTCTGGCTGTTCCCTGGGGCTGATTGGGTCCACGGAGACTCAAGGATCACACACACGCCTGTGGGGGCTTGTTTAACTTTTTTGTTTTGGGTTCACATCCAGTGATGCTCAGGGGTCACTCCTGGCTTTACATTCAGGATTTACTACTGAAGGTGCTTAGAGAACCATATGCGATGTTGGGTATCAAGCCTGGACAGGATGCATGCAAGGCAAATGCATGCATTTACCTGCTAAACTATCCTCCAGCCCTGGGACCCCGTGACTTGTCTTTCTAGTCTTCCAAGACAAGAAGGGCTCAGACAGATTCCACTGTGCTTTGACTTGGCAGAGAAGGATGCTTGTTTTCTTACAAAACCAATGCTTTGTAAAGAACGTGGGACATGTTCAATCCTTTACTAGGGTCCTTGCACAGATTGGAGAACATCCTTGTCCCTTGATACCATGTGGCAGTGATTGTCACAAATTCTTCCACCTTTCAGGTGAGTTCTTTCCAAGTCTTGCCTCCTTATCTCTCTCATATTTTTCAAAACTGTGCTTGGTAGCTAGTATACCCCAGCTCAGAACCCGGCTTGTACTCTCTGGTAAATTAATAGTGATGCTCAGTGATCCCTGAGCATTACTGGATGTGACCCGAAGCTTCCTAGCTGGGAAATGACTAAGTACAGGTGGTTTCTGGGTCTTTCTCCCATGGAGACCATAGTGCTTGAGACTAAAGGTGGAAACATCCTATCACGATAGATGCTTAAAAGTCCTAGAATTTCATTCTTAGCTCAGAATCAGCCAATGAGGACACACTTAACCTTCCTTGGCTTCTTTGTCATTGCCTGGACCTTCCTGAAGATCTGAGGCACCAGTATCTAGGTGTGGGCTCATCCAATATTTGGGGTTAATGGAGAAGCCATTTAATTAATAAACAAAAGCTTACAAGTCACAGACATTTAACACACAGATCAGAATCAGATCAGAAATGTCTGGAAGTCTTTCCAGAAGACCCTGTATCTTTCATATTTTAGAGATTTTGTTCCTGGCATAAGAGTGAGTCCTTGTGAATCTACTTCTCCCTAAAGACACCCAAAGACAAATACAGGATGACCTCACTTATATGTATTATATAGAATAACTGAGTGAGAAAATGTAATGTACTAAAGGGGGCTTACTATATCACCCTTGATGTTCCAGACTATAGAGAAGACAAGAGCAGAGAGGGAAAGAAATCAAAGGGGGAAGGAAGGAGATGAGAAAGGGGGCCATGGAGGACTAGGAGTCAGGTGATGAAGGAGAGTGATATGGCTGTATATCCAAAACACAGGCCTAATAACACTGAAAAAAATGAGATCTGAAATACAACCACCAAACATTTAAATGTGCCTGTCAGGGTGGCAGTAATAATAGTGGGTGGGTAGGGAGCATGGAAACACTGGTAGAGGTAAGTTGACACTGGCAGTGGGATTGGTATTGGAATATTATATATCTAAGACTCAATGATCAAAAACTTTGTAAATCATGGCTTTTTAATTAAATAAATAGCATAAAATTGCCCAATAATTAAAACCCCACACCAATCAACTTGATTCTCCTTAGTCATCCATATTTGTGAGACTCGAGCACATTCCCTTTTGAGCTAAAAGATGTATGAAAAGTAGAGTTAGGTGCTGAAGAGTTAGTACAGTGGGTACAGCATTTGTCTTGCATGTGACTGGCCCGGGGTTCATTGATCCCTGGCATCTCATCGTCAAGCACTGCCAGGAGTAATTCCTTAGTGCAGAGCCAAGAGTAATTACTGAGCATTAAAAAAAAATGGTAGAGCTGAAAATAAAAAAAGTGAAAAAAAGTCAGTAGAAATCTGCAAAGAAATCCATGTCTTCTGACCTTTGAAATCCTGCTCCTGGAGAGTGACCATACTGAACCCCCACATCCTGAATGTTGCCATGTCTCCTGTGCCGGCTTGGCCTTCCTTTCCACGCCCCACTCCAGTGTGACCTTCTTGACATGGTGGCTCTTCTCCATGCTGACTTCTGGCTCTGAATTTGATTTTGTCTTTGCTTCTTTCCAACATTTGACCACAGTGAACTTACCATAGTAAGTTTTCCTATCTTTCCACTGCTATAATTACTCATTTTCTGATTCTGTCTCCTTGCTCTTCAGAGATAGTGAACATTGTCCCCACCACAGGATTTTAGCATAAAGAAAGTTCTAAGTATTGTATGTACACATTATATCGAAGTTTGCATTGTCCATCAAGTTAGGTGAAATCTGGCTGCTCAATTTCAGGCCCGTTTAACACAAAAGTCTATCTTGGGAGGTAATGTGCCAATTTATCAGGAACTTTCAATCTTGTGAAGAGCATAATATCCTAATATTCTTTTCAGCTCTCCAGGGACTTCCTTTCTCTGGTATTCATCTGGGGTGCAGCACTTGTTACCAGGATCAAGCTTTCTGGTTTCGAAGACTCTTCAGACCCAAGTGGGCCTTAATTGAATGGAAGATTTAATCATCGTGTTTTTTTTTTTCAGCAAACAAGCAGGTCAAGGACCCAGCAGATGAATCACAGTTCATCTGTGCTTGGAATGAACAGGTGGAAGTGTCATGGGGTTTCAGAAAGGCTGACTGGGAGCAATGTGGGGGAAGGGGTGTCATCTACTGAATTCCTCCTGCTGGCAGCTGACAGCTCAGCCCCTTGGTTCTCTCTTCTTTGTCATTCCTGTTGATTTGCCTTCAAGGTGGATTTTCAGGGAGAGGCTGGAAGGCCCTTTGCCATTTAGGCCTAGAGGCCTTACTTGCCCTGTAGCAGCTCTCAGCTCCAAGCTTAGTGTAGAGACCCCAGTGTAGAGACCCCAGTGAAGGGATGTGAGGTCAAATTTCACTGTAACCTTTTGTTCACTAAAATTAGCAAACCCTGGCTAAGCACACTCACATACATGCATATACTAACACACACATAGCAAAAATGCAAATATTCAGCAACCAGCACACAGGTTTTGTGGACCCACATCTGGCTTTAAAACTGTACATTTCCATTTTGAGCTTTTCAGTAAATCTCTTTGTGAAGCTTCTCAATAGTCAGCACCTACTTGCTTTTACTACTTGCTCTGACTTTGAGCTCTTCTTTCCATTGACAAGTTTTCTGCTTTCCAGCTGGGAAACAGGAAAACTGATGTTTTCAGCTCAGGGAGTGGTTGATCTGAGAGAACATGATAGGGTGAGGGTACATCTATAAAACAGAGAGCGTGTGTCCAACATCATTTCCAGAGGCATGGAATCATAGAAATAGTTTCTAATCCATAATCCAGGGGAGACAAGACAACCAAGTAAGGAGCAGCAGGAAAGACTGAAATCTCCCCTCTCCCCTAGGTTCACTGTAGCCCAACATGCAGATTTACCCTCTGCTATTGGAGTGAAATTCCAGAAGACCTGAAATTTCTTCTGAGCAGGGTAGAATGAGTCAAAAGTCTATTGAAATGAAGGACTTTCTCTGGAATGAACCATGCCCCAGTTCACTTCTACCATGACCATTAATCAAAATAAGACTGATGATGTCTCTGTTGCAGAGGTTGGAGATGGCTAGAGTTTATCAAAGTCATTCTTCTTGGATAGCTTTTCATCATCCATGCCCCAAACCAGCCACACTTCCATAACCAGTCACTGTTGATATTTATCACTTTCTTTTTTCATGAATACCCCGTGCTTTCTTTGCTTTGAATCTGGTGCCATGTGATCAGGGTTCTAGGCTTTGTGTGATAGCATGAATGTTTCTCCTGATGGGTTCCAAGATGGAGTGATTCTCTCCTAACTGGTTGGTATCATTTTCTACTGACTATGGAAGTAAGTTGGAGGCATATCTGGATGGAGTGTCAGCATGGTGGAGTGCACCACCATTTGCCCTCAGTAATCAAGGCCTATCCCCACAGCCAGCAGGTGAGTAGCTTAGTTTGTCTGCTGGTCCAGTGGCCCCCAGATCGTTGGCTAGGAGCTGTACTTCCTGTGTTACAGGCTTCTAGCACTACACTCTGTTGGGAACTTTCCTTCTGTGAGAACCAAGTATACCATAGCGAGACAGGGAATCAAAATATTTGTGAGTTAGTTGTTGGACATTTTGATTTCCAGGATCATGTATCCAGGCAGTGAGGACAGAGGCATCCATCTGTCACTTACTGAAAGTGTGTCCAAGATCGGTTCTCTGAGTACTTTATTCCCAACTTGCACCATAATTAACTCTTAAGTAAATCACTTTCCATCTCTCTGACAATTATGTCATGACCAGAGAGACAAAAATGTAATTCACAATAAAACTAGTAAATTCGATGAACCTGAGTCCATTGTCACATTAATTTTGCTATTAAATAAATTCCTTCATTATAAGAAACACAGACATGGGACAGAGCTGCTGCCGGCTCTCCCTGTGCCCAGCCGCTCACGAGGCACCTGGGAGGGATGGCGGGTTCTAGCCCTGGCCTGCCAACCCAGCATTGCAACAAGCCAGAAGACCCCGCGCCCGCTACATGAGGGGCCGCCATTTTCTTTTTTTTTTTTTTTTTTTTTTAAATTTTTTTATTTTTACAATTACAAAGATTTTTACAGTTACAATTAAAAAGTTTATATTTGGGTTTTGGTCATACAGTGTTCCAGCACCCGACCCTCCACCAGTGCCCATCTCCCACCACCAACATTCCCGGTTCCCTCCCTCCTCCCCCAGTCCACCTCCATGGCAGGTTCTTTATTTCTTTCCCTTTCTCTCTCTTTCTCTTTTCCTTCCCTTCCAGACTATGGATTACAGAACATACATTAAAAGGTTGTCATGTGTATCCTTTTGCCTCTATTTAATGCTCAGTTCTAGGTTGGCATTAGTACCCTCGACAATTATTAGCACACTGTTCCATTTTCTGTCTTACCTAACCTCTGACTCCCACACGTTTGTGCTAATTTCCACCTTTGACAAGACCTCCTGATATATGTTTCACTTGACCTTGGATATTGGTATCATAATATGTACATATATATTTATGCCATGCAAATAAATGCAGTCATTCTGTATCTGTCTCTCTCCTTCTGGCTAATTTCGCTCAACATAATCTTCTCCATGTCCATCTATTTATAGGCAAATTTTATAACTTCATTTTTTCCTAACAGCTGCATAGTATTCCATTGTGTAGATGTACCAAGCTTTTTATCCAGTCATTGATTTTTGGGCACTCTGGTTGCTTCCAGATTCTGGCTATTGTGAATAATGCTGCTATGAACATAAAAGTAGGGATGGTGCTTCTGCTGCGTATTTTTGGTTTCCCAGAGTAGATTCCCAGGAGTGGTATGGCTGGGTCAAATGGGAGTTCAATTTCTAGTCTTTGGAGGAATGTCCATATTGTTTTCCAAAAAGACTGTACCAGCCGACATTCCCACCAACAATGGATGAGTGTCCCCGTTTCCCCACATCCACGCCAGCACTTGTTGTTCTTGCTCTTTTGAATATGTGCCAGTCTCTGTGGTGTAAAGTGGTATCTCATTGTTGTTTTGATTTGCATCTCTCTGATGATTAGTGATGATGAGCATTTTTTCATATGTTTTTTGGCCATTCGAATTTCTTCCTTGCTGAAGTTTCTGTTCATTTCTTCTTCCCATTTTTTGATGGGGTTATTTGTTTTCTTCTTGTAAAGTTCTACCAGTGCCTGATATATCCTGGATATTAACCCCTTATCAGATGGGTATTGGGTGAATATTCTTTCCCATTCTGTGGACTGCTTTTGTATCTTAGTCACTGTTTCTTTTGAGGTGCAGAAGCTTTTTAGTTTCATGTAGTCCCATATGTTTATCTTTTCTTCTAGTTGCTTTGTTAGTGATGTTTCACCTTTGAAGATGCCTTTAGCTTCAATGTCGTGGAGGGTTTTTCCTATATTTTCTTCAACGTACCTTATGGATTCAAGTCTGATATTGAGATCTTTAATTCATTTTGATCTGATTTTTGTGCATGGTGTTAGACACAGGTCCAAATTCATTTTTTTTACATGTTGCTGGAGGGCCGCCATTTTCCATGTCTGGACCTTCCTCTCTTCAGAACTCTACCCAACAGATGAGCCTATCACAGCCCGGCTCGCATGGCCGCTAGGTCGCGGCGGTTCATCAATAAATGCTGTATTTAGAGGTGACTACAAGAGTATGCCACCCGTGCGGCAAGCCTGGCAAGCTACCCGTGTCATATTTGTTATGCCAAATACCAGTAACAATTATATTAGGTCATTCCCATGACCTAATATAATGGTTTGAGGCTCTTTTGTTCCTGGAGCAAGCAGATGCCCTTGGGCTCTACTAGCATGAGGCAGGACATATGGAGATGTTACTGGAGCCCACATGAGCAAATCAATGATGAACGGGAAGATAGTGATAGTGATTATAAGAAATTGTAAGAAATGTAGTATTCTATATAATCAACAAGAGCATAGCATTCGAAATTATGGGTTCAACCAATGCTGGCAAGGGAACCAATTGTTCTAAGGGTTCAAAACAATCTATCAACAGAGTGCTATCAGTCCTTTTGGAAAAGGATCAGTACAAAGCAGGGGCTTAGTATTGGTCTTTTATGTTGAAAACTTGGGCCCAATATCATGTTGGTGAGGCAATAAGCAAGGATTAGATCTTGCTCTTGTAAGAACCTTGCACACAGCTCATTAAGAAATCATTGAAAGAAGAAAAGAAGAAAAGTAGAAGAAGAAAAGAATAAAAAGAAGAAAGAAGGAAGAAAAAAAGAAGAAAAAAGAAGAGAAGAATTAGAAAGAAGAAAGAGAAGAAGGAAGAAAAGAAGAAAAGAAGAAGGAAGAAGAAGATTAAGAAGGAAAAAGAGGAGGGAGGAGGGAAGAGGAGGAGGAGAAGAGAAAGAAAGAAAGAAAGAAAGAAAGAAGGAAAGAAAGAAAGAAAGAAGAAAGAAAGAAAGAAAGAAAGAAAGAAAGAAAGAAAGAAAGAAAGAAAGAAAGAAAAAGAAAGAAAGAAAGAAAGAAAGAAAGAAAAAGAAAGAAAGAAAGAAAGAAAGAAAGAAAAAGAAAGAAAGAAAGTTAGAAAGAAAGAAAGAAAGAAAGAAAGAAAGAAAGAAAGAAAGAAAGAAAGAAAGAAAGAAAGAAAGAAAGAAAGAAAGAAAGAAAGAAAAAGAAAGAAAGAAAGAAAGAAAGAAAGAAAGAAAGAAAGAAAGAAAAAGAAAGAAAGAGAGTGGAAAACAGAAAGAAAGAGGAAAAGAAAAGAAGGAAGGAAGGGAAGTGCCTGCCATAGAGGCATGCTGGGGAGGGGGAAGGGAATCTGGGAACACTGGTGTTTCAAGGGTGTACTGGTGAGGGAGTAGTGTTGGAACACTGTAGGACTGAAATCCAATCAGGAGCAGGTTTTTAAGTGTGTATCTCATGGTGGTATAATAAAATTTAAAAAAAATCATTGGGGCTGTTCTGAGAAATAAACTCACTAACATATAAAAGAATACATTATTTTCCCCCTATGATTTGTAATAATCCCCTCTGCCACACATGTTGTTGGCTTAGCATTAGCATTAACCCAAACACTGCCGCATTACTCTCATCTTCCCAAAACTTTTTGTTTCCTGTCTTCAACTCAGTGCTTTCTTGTTTTGATTGTCCTATCAGACACTTAGCCATTCACACAAATTAGGATAAATCCAAAATTTTGATTCCTCAGTGCAATCAAAGTGGGCAATCAACCTCCCAAACTGACTGCCCAAATCCATTGGGAGTGCATGCCTTAGTATCTTTTAGGAAGTCTCATGATCAGGGTTATTCTTTTCAGATTGGAGGACTACCTGAGTCAGAGCAATTAAACCAACCTAGGATGTTCCTTTTCAGTAGACCTGCTGTGCATGAAGCTGCAGTTGTGGGTTGATGGAGAGGAATCCCCCAACTGAAGAATGAAGCAGGCTTCTGCTACCTGCTTATGTGACTTGCTTCCCCCCCGTCCTGTTTAAATTCAAACCCTTTCATAACATTTCAGCATGATGATAGAGGGCTGCTGTTATATCCAATGTGATGCTTTGGTTAACACTCAATCCCTAGCTAGTAGAGTAGAAGATGTTTTTGTTCTCTACCTAGATTTCCCCAAAACTCAGCATTTGGTCTATGCCAACAGTGTTATACTGCAACCCCCAGAAATTCTCTTTTGTCGATGTTGAAGTTCGGGTGCACAAGGTGGGTGTCACAGGAGTCCATCTTCCTGGCATTAGCCCAAAGCCAATGAGTGGAAGTTGGATAAGTAGCCCTAATTCCTCGTCTTAAGCAAGATATGCGGGACTTTCCCCCAAGACCTCCAGTAAAATAGATCCACAGAGAGTTGCTCATAGTCAAAATTCATTAATGAATCCATGATGACTTCCTAGTCTTCCAGGTCTGCCTTTGCAATAAAGTGTATGCATTCAAGTTGTGTCACGAGGTATGCTTCTGGGAGAGCCTGGCTATGACAGACAGCTGACTTCCTCCTTGGGAACAGTCACTAGATCACCTGAATAATGGGAGAAAACACCAGGAACCGTGTAAATCGGTGAAAGAGGTGTCAGAGCTGGAAGATGGGGGTGATAGATAATAGATGACTGCTGTGTATTATCCAAATGCAGTGGCTAAGTCAACAGTTTCTGGTTGGTAGCTAGATTCTGATCAATCCAAACCACATTCTCGTCTGGTGTTTACATTTTATTCCAGAAACAATCAGGAACTGCAGGAACAAACATCTATGTGCAAAGGCACTTTTGGCTTTTTCCAAAATTTCAATCAGCACATAGCAGGCAGGCATATTTCCAATCTCCCTTAAAACCCAGAGTTTAAATAAGCCTAAATTGCTCATGGAACGGAGTAGAGGGGAACAGGAGAGTAGAAGGGATATATATATATATATCACTTAGGAGCCTGACTTCCAAGCAGAAACCCCCAACACTCAGATCATCTATGAATGTTCATCCACACCCCCCATTCCCTTTCTTTTGCCTGAACAAATGGCCTGAGAGTGTCCAGATGAAGGTAAGAGACTGGCTAGTTCACACATATGTCTGGTAACTACATGAACATCCCATTTCCCAGTTTTTCTGAAATTTCACGGACTATTATATGAAAAAGAAATAAACTTCTGGGTCTAGAGAGGTAGTGCAAGGACAAAGCACTTCCCTTTCATGCAGCTGACCCATATTTGAACCCTGGCACTACATATGGTCCCTTGAGCACTGCCAAGAGTAATTCATAAACACAGAGCCAGGAATATCCCTGAGCATTGCCAGGTGTGGTGCCAAAGCATGAAAAATTAAAGAAGTAAAAAATTAATGTATATTTATTCTTGCAAACCAGGTATTTTCTACCTTTACTCATATATGTAAGCTAACAATTATTACTTTAAACAGCAAGCAATGATAGAAAACTAAATGCAGGGACTAAAATTTTCTGAGTAAATCAGATCACTGAAGTAAGTTTGCTATTGTAAGTCTCTAATTTACTCACCATTAAAGTGGCGCATAAACCAAACCAAACCAAACAAACAAGGCAATCTATAAAGATCATCAAACTTAAACCTCTCCAGAACTCAATGGTTACCCTATTGTACAGTATTTTTTTGCTGTCTGTGAAAAACTATTGTTCACACACAATGTGACTTTTGCCCACCTTACCAAGAGGAAATCTTTGTTCTCTTGCTCAATAGTTTCTACTCAATTTGCTTTTCTGCCATCCATCCATAGAGTTTTCCCTAATAGCTCAACACCCTACACCTTCACCCTGTTTGAATAGTTCCCTACCACCATAGATGGATTGAAATCATAGGTTGTAAGTCCTTCACTGTGTAAATGGATTAAAGACAGAATGAGTGAAAGTTCTAGTTCTAGTAATTGAGAGATGTTGAATGACAGGTCCTAGCTAGCTTTGGATCTTCACTGTTTAAGCTACTTACAGTTTAAGCCATTTATATGTCTTTAAGCCAGGGTTCATGTTAAAGAGATGCCTTTTGTGGAAACACTGATATAGGGTAGAGCAGTTACAGGAGTCATTTTGACCCTGAATTAATAGATCTTGAGATATTCTTATAATCTCTACTATGGTTTCAATGCTATCTACATTGGGCACAATTTCTCTTAACACCCACTGTTCCCAGAGCTGGACAATTGGAACTTACCAGGAGACTACCACCCTGACTACTTGAGACTATGGCTTATCAACTCTGCCGAGATCAAAGGAGGGATAATGCTAGTTTGCTCTCAGGCAAGCGATCATCACCCTTCAGTAAACAGAGGACAGGACCCTGGTGCAGAGTAGAAATAAGGACTTTATGAGTACCATCTGGATTGCATGAAGTCCATGGCCCGGAATTATGATTCTCCCCATGAATATACATCAATTAAGATGTATTTTATTTTTAAAAACTTTTTTATTATACCACCATGAGATATACAATTACAAAGATGTTCATAATTGGGTCTCAGTCATACATTGTTCCAGCACCCATACCTTCACCAGTGCCCATTCCCACCACCAATGTCCCCACATTCCCCTCTCCCACCTCTATAGCAGGCATTTTTACCTCCCTCCCTTTCTCTCTCTGTCTCTCTTTCCCTTTCTGCCTCTCTTTCATTTTTTTTTCATTTTTATTATACCATGTGAGATATCGACAAATTACAAGGATGTTCGTAATTGGGTCTCTACAATACAGTGTTCCAGAACCCATCCCCCACCAGTGCCAATTCCCACCACCTAAATCCCAAACACGCCCACCCAAACCCTGCCTGCCCCTATTGCAGGTGCATTTAACTTTATCTTTTTCTATCCCAGTATTTCTCAATCTCTCTTCTATTACACTTGTGGCTTGTCCTACGGATAATAATAATGTATGATGTCTCTATCTGATTATTTAATAGGTGAGTTCTAGTGTGCAATTCTAATTCCTCATTCCCCATTACCTCTCCAATTTGATGCAAATAGATTGATCGTTGAAGTGTACAAATGAGAAAGATCCTGAAAGGACCTGGTGCTAAAATACATTGAGTCTAAGATTAACGCGTGGCTGTGGAGCGGCTGCATGCCTGCACAGCCGTGGATCTGGAGTCTCTGTGTTGCAGTGGTTGGCTGTGGTGGCTGGAGCTCAGGGTCACTCGCCCCACTGAGTCCCGAGGCTGGGGAATGGATGGAGACCCCCAATCCTTGCTCCGAGTCTAGCAGGCACGACCGCCTGCACGCTGAGCAGGGCCTAGGAGCTATGTAGGACACGGCCAGGCACTGGCTGAGCCTTTTGCTTTTCCCCCAGGAACTTCATCAAGATGTATTTCTTTATACCAGCCTTCTCTCTCTCTTTCTCTCTCTCTTCTCTTTCTTTATCTCCCCTCTCTCAGTGTTTTGACATAAGAGATCACCTCAGAGGAAGAGACTAGTCCCTGGCCTTATCATTTGTTTAGACCTGAAACAGAGCTGTGGCCCACCTAACAGCTACACCAAAAAGCTGATTTGTTGATCTTTGTTAACACAGCCCATCCTGAAGAAGGAGTTCTGGATTTCTGGTATATAAAGGGACTGACTTAGGAGAAATGCATCCATTTTGATGGGAGACCTGGGCCCAAGTGCAAGGTTGGAGTTCTGACTAAGAGCTAGAGGTCTGGGGAATCCCATTATCTTGAATTGTAGTAGCAGAGCTTGTTTTATTATTGGTAATTGGTAAATTAGCTTTTTGAATTGAGCTGATCTCAGTCCTTGAGATAAAAGAGAATTCATTTCCTGTTGCAGGACACCTAAAAGCCTAGGACACCTAAAAGTCTAGGCCTCTGCATCTGCCCTGGATTGCCTCCCTGCAGGTCACTTCATAGATAGGGGGTTGTCTGAATGTGGCAGTCTTATCTGACCAGGTATTCTGTACTGGCTGGTATAAATATTCTCTCATGCTACCACAATCATTGTGGGACTAGCTAGATCTTACCAGCATATTTTCCTGGCCACGTTGGATCTCTAAGTAATTAGACCAGAGAGAAATGCTGTTTGCCTCCAAGCAAGCAAGCATGGCTCCCTGATAACTCAAAGGCAACTAAAATACAAAACTACCATGAAGTTGATGAGACTCTTGTGAAGGCTTGGAGAAATATTTAACTGGCATTAGTATTAGTCTTTGGTACAGAGATATGCCATCTCAGAAACCCCTTCTCTACCCTATAAAGGCAATTCCAGGCAGATCTTGGCTCAAGACATTAGGTGAGGTGCTGGGAGAAATTACCTGAGGACATTTGATCCTTCCTGCCAGGGGAAGTTACATTTAGCTTATAGCTTCCTCCAGCTCTGCTAGGGAGGCTTTTAATTAGCTCTGGGTCCTTGTAAACAGCCAAATGGTCTCCTGAAGTTGCTACATTTCTATAGAGCTATTTTCCTGTTTTCATCTCTAGATAGCCCAGCCCAGAATGGGCTGGGCTGGGGAGTTTGGGCGGATTTCTAGCTATAAAATAAGCTGCAAGAAGAAAGAAGCTCTCTCTTTTTCCCCTTTTGCCATTTTGGCTTCCCTTGGTGTTTTGCTTCTCTGTCCTCTCCATTCTCTGTTGGGCCTCAACACGTGGTGGTAGCCATCTTGGCCTACACCTGGCTGGGGCCTAGCTGGGAACCCAGAGTCCGGAGGTTTTCCCTGCTCTTGGATTGTATATTGGAACCTGTGATAGTAAAGCCCTTTTATTTTTTTTTTCTTAAAATATTGTATTATAGCACCTTCAGATATACAATTAAAAGATGTTCATGTTTGGGTTTCAGTCATACAGTGTTTCAGTACTGATCTCTCCACCAGTGCCCATTTCCCACCACCAATGTCCCCAATTCTCTCCCCTCTCCCAGACTGCCTCTATGGAAGGCTTTTTTTTTTAATTTTTTTTTATTTTTAAAATTACAAAGATATACAATTAAAAAGTTCATATTTGGGTTTTGGTCAAACAGTGTTGCAGCACCCATCCCGCCACCAGTGCCCATCTCCCACCACCAACGCCCCCGGTTCCCTCCCCCCTCCCCAGCCCTGCTCCATGGCAGGTTCTTTATTTCCTTTCCATTTCTCTCTCTTTCTCTTTCCTTCCCCTCCAGACTATGGATTACAGAACATACATTAAAGGGTTGTCATGTGTATCTTTTGCCTCTATTTAATGCTCAGTTCTAGGTTGGCATTAGTACCCTCAACAATTGTTAGCACACTGTTCCATTTTCTGTCTTACTCTAGCCTCTGACTCCCACACGCTTGTGATAATTTCCACCTTTGACAGGACCTCCTGATATATGTTTCACTTGACCTTGGATATTGGTATCATAATATGTACCTATATATTTATGTTATGCAGATAAATGCAGTCATTCTGTATCTGTCTCTCTCCTTCTGGCTAATTTCGCTCCAACATAATCTTCTCCATGTCCATCCATTTGTAGGCAAATTTTATAACTCCATTTTTCCTAACAGCTGCATAGTATTCCATTGTGTAGATGTACCAAAGCTTTTTTATCCAGTCATCGATTTTCGGGCACTCTGGTTGCTTCCAGATTCTGGCTATTGTGAATAATGCTGCTATGAACATAAAAGTAGGGATGGTGTTTCCGCTGCGCATTTTTGGCTTCCCAGAGTAGATTCCCCAGGAGTGGTATGGCTGGGTCAAATGGGAGTTCAATTTCTAGTCTTTGGAGGAAAGTCCATATTGTTTTCCAGAAAGGCTGTACCAGCCGGCATTCCCACCAACAATGGATGAGTGTCCCCTTTTCCCCACACCCATGCCAGCACTTGTTGTTCTTGTTCTTTGAATATGTGCCAGTCTCTGTGGTGTAAAGTGGTATCTCATTGTTGTTTTGATTTGCATCTCTCTGATGATTAGTGATGATGAGCATTTTTTCATATGTTTTTTGGCCATTCGAATTTCTTCCTTGCTGAAGTTTCTGTTCATTTCAGAA
>JAJIBD010025818.1:0-49883 GCA_021461705.1 Cryptotis parvus | reverse complement strand
ATTTTATTATACCACCTTGAGATACACAATCACAAAGATACACAATTAAAAAGTTCATACCTGGGTTTTGGTCATACAGTGTTCCAGCACCCATCCCTCCACCAGTGCCCATCTCCCACCACACAATTACCCGATTCCCTCCCCCTCCCCCAGCCCGCCTCCATGGCAGGTTCCCCATTTCTTTCTCTTTCTTTCTCTCCTCCCTTCCTCCCCTACAGACTATGGACTACAGAACATACATTAAAGGTTTGTCATGTGTATCCTTTTGCCTGTATTTAATGCTCAGTTCTAGGTTGGCACTAGTACCCTCGACAATTGTCAGCACACTGTACCATTCTCTGTCCTACCCAGCCTCTAACTCCCACACATTTGCGACAATTTCCACCCTTGACAAGACCTCCTGATACAAGGTCATTTTTCACTTGACCTTGGATATTGGCATCACAATATGCACATATATATCTAGGCCATGAAAATAAATGCAGTCTTTCTGTGTCTCCCTCCTTCTGGCTAATTTCACTCAACATAATCTTCTCCATGTCCACCCATTTATAGGCAAATTTTATAACTTCATTTTTCCTAACAGCTGCATAGTATTCCATTGTGTAGATGTACCAAAGCTTCTTTATCCAGTCATCGATTCTCAGGCACTCTGGTTGTTTCCAGATTCTGGCTATTGTAAATAATGCTGCTAATAATATAAAAGTAGGGATGGTATTTCCACTGTGTATTTTTGGCTTCCCAGACTAGATTCCCAGGAGTGGTATGACTGGGTCAAATGGGAGTTCAATTTCTAGTCTTTGGAGGAATGTCCATATTGTTTTCCAGAAAGGCTGTACCAGACGGCATTCCCACCAACAATGGAAGAGTGTTCCCTTTTCCCCACATCCACGCCAGCACTTGTTGTTCTTGCTCTTTTGAATATGTGCCAGTCTCTGTGATGTAAAATGATATCTCATTGTTGTTTTGATTTTCATCTCTCTGATGATTAGTGATGATGAGCGTTTTTTCATATGTTTTTTGGCCATTCGAATTTCTTCCTTGCTGAAATTTCTGTTCATTTCTTCTCCCCATTTTTTGATGGGGTTGTTTGTTTTCTTTTTGTAAAGTTCTACCAGTGCCTGATATATCCTGGATACTAACCCCTTATCAGATTGGTATTGGGTGAATATTCTTTCCCATCTTATGATGCAGTGTGCACATATATTTTCTCCTGTTCAGTAGGGTGTCTTTTTTTATTTGAGTCTGTTTCTTTTTTTCCAAAAACGTTTTACTAGCTATTGTCTATTAGTATATTTTTTGGTTCTTTCATCTTTGCCAATAAAGCCAAATCACTGAATGTTGCAGGACACCTAAAAGCCTAGGCCTCTGCATCTACCCTGGATTGCCTCCTGCAGGTCACTTCATAGATAGGGGATAGACTGAATGTGGCAGTGTTATCTGACCATGTATTCTGTACTGGCTGGTATAAATATTCTCTCATGCTACCACAATCATCGTGGGACTAACTAGATCTTACCAGCATATTTGCCTGGCCACGTTGGATCTCTAAGTAATTAGACCAGAGAGAAATGCTGTTTGCCTCCAAGCAAGCAAGCATGGCTCCCTGATAACTCAAAGGCAACTAAAATACAAAACTACCATAAAGTAGACCAGACTCTTGTGGAGGCTTGGAGAAATATTTAACTGGCATTAGTATTAGTCTTTGGTACAGAGACATGCCATCTCAGAAACCCCCTTCTCTACCCTATAAAGGCAATTCCAGGCAGATCTTGGCTCAAGACATTAGGTGAGGTGCTGGGAGAAATTACCTGAGGGCATTTGATCCTTCCGGCCAGGGAAGTTACATTTAGCTTATAGCTTCTCCCAGGTCTGCTAGGAGGCTTTTAATTAGCTCTGGGTCCTTGTAAACAACCAGATGGGCTCCTGAAGTTGCTACATTCTATATAGCTATTTTCCTGTTTTCATCTCTAGATAGCCCAGCCCAGAATGGGGGGCTGGGAGTTTGGGAGGATTTCTAGCTATAAAATAAGCTGTAAGAAGAAAGAATCTCTCTCTTTTCCCCCCTTTTGCCATTTCGGCTTCCCTTGGTGTTTTGCTTCTCCGTCCTCTCCATTCTCTGTTGGGCCTCAACACGTGGTGGCAGCCATTTTGGCCTACACCTGGCTGGGGCCTACCTGGGAACCCAGAGTCCGGAGGGTTTCCCTGCTCTTGGATTGTATATTGGAACCTGTGATAGTAAAGCCCTTTTAAAACTGCATCGGATTCCTGAGTTTTCATCCATTCCCGCTGGCTTTGGAGGTAGAAGGGAACTCGCTTCCCGGCACTGTCAGGGACCTGGCGGAGCTCCCCGACAACTGAAGATATCTCTGCAGCCTATATTCTAGTAAGATATACCTATATTTTCTCCCATTTTATTTTAAAGATATTCTGGTGTTATCTTATGATCTTTAATCCACTTTGAGTTAACTCTTATATATGATGTGATGGTTCCAGTTTAGTATTTTCCCTTTTCTTTCTCCCCTTTTTACACTCTTCCTCTTTATTTCTTCTTCCTTCCTTCCTTTCCTTCCTTCCTTCCTTTCTTTCTTTTCTTTCTTTCTTTCTTTCTTTCTTTCTTTCTTTCTTTCTTTCTTTCTTTCTTTCCTTTCTTTCTCTTTCTCTTTCTTTCTTTCTTTCTTTCTTTCTTTCTTTCTTTCTTTCTTTCTCTTTCTTTCTTTCTTTCTTTCTTTCTTCTTCTTTCTTTCTTTTCTTTTCTTTCTCTCTTTTTCTTTTTCCTTCCTTCCTTCCTTCCTTCCTTATTTCTTTCTCTCTTTCTCTCTTTCTATTTCTCTTTTTTTTCTTTCTCTTTCTCTCTCTTTCTTTCTCTTTCTTTCTCCTTCCTTCCTTCCTTCCTTATTTCTTTCTCTCTTTCTTTTCTCTTTCTTTCTTTCTTTCTCTCTCTTTCTTTTCTTTCTTTATCTATTTCTTTATTTATTTATTTTTCCTGCCTTCCTTCCTTTTTCTCTTTCTCTCTTTCTATTTCTCTCTTTTTTCTTTCTCTTTCTCTCTTTCTTTCTCCTTCCTTCCTTCCTTCTTCCTTATTTCTTTCTCTTTCTCTCTCTTTTCTTTCTCTCTCTCTTCCTTCTTCCTCTTTTCCTTCCTTCCTTCCTTCCTTCCTTCCTTCCTTCCTTCCTATCTTTGGTTATTCAGGCTTCCCTACTTTATTGTTGAGTCTATTTACCATATTTTAAAGTTTTAAGTTGCTTATTAAATCTGAGGCCTTGTCCATTTTTTTCAGCTGACACTTGCTGCTGTCTTCTTTAACTCCTTCTTTTCATTCTAGTAGAAGTTTGCTTGCCTGTCAGCCTCTCTTTGAGTTCATTGGTTTTCTGTTCAATTGGAACTCAATCTTTAACAGATTTTTTAACATCAAAGTAACTGATGCTCTAAATTCTTCTTCATGGATTCGAACAATACTACAATGAGTAAAATGCTTTCTTCACACAATGCTGGCATGAGCTTGATCCATATTGAACAATATCCCATATATTCCCTTGAAACCACCAGGAGAAATCCCTTAGCATAGCCATGTATTGTATTTCCTGCCCCAAACAAAAGACAGAACAAAAATAAAGACACAACAGAAAGTCTTCTTCAGGTAGATCAGAAAGTCTGATGTAGTTGATAAACTTTCTGTCCTTGCATCATCCTCCATGACCGAACAGTTCTCCATTTCTGCATTGTTCCTGGTTCTCTGTTGTTTAAAGGGTGCCACTGCTACCCATTTCTGAGGAGGTCTGGGTTCATTAGAGTTACCTACTCAGGCCTTTTTTTAATGGGAAACAATGAGATAGTCATTGGCAGAAGATATTCAGCCACCATTGTGACTCCTCTTCTTCATTCTGTGCCAACACAATTTGCAGATTTGGAGACTTTGTTACAGTGTACTCAGGGAAGTGCTATGCTGGGGATGCTTACTCACCTCCAGGGCTCTTCACTACCCTAGAAGAGCAGCTGGTGACAGCATGGTTTCTGCAGCCTGCATCTAATTTCTCCTTGTGGAGAAGTATCTGTGCTAAGGGTGTTCAGTCACTTTCAGGACTTGATTGTATTAGTTTCAAGCAGAATATAAAGTCATAGGAATTGATGAGCAGAGTTTTATTATGTCAGGGCCATCCGGACCACACCTACCAATGCTGAAGTGGGGAAGGCATGTTTTTATGGAGATCAAATTCTGGGCCTTGAGCATGCTAGGCTTTCATTTTACAACATAATCTCACAGTTCCTGGTTTTTGTTTTTGTTGTTGTTTTCTTTCTTTTCCTTTTGCTTTGGAAGCCACATGTGTATGTGCTGGGGGCTTAATACTGGCTCTGTGCTCAGGGTTCACTCCTGGTGGTGCTTGCAGGAGGTCATATGTGATGCTGAATCCAGGTTGAACACATGCAAGACAAGCTCAGTAATAGTCATCTTCTCTCTCTGCTGACTGCCCCCACCTAGGTCCTGTTGTAAAATGTTTAAAAGTTTAACGAAAAAGTGGGGCTGAAGAGATAGTACAGCAGGAGAGATGCTTGCCTTACTCATCTTACTATGTGCACACAGCCAGACTGGTTCTTCCCAGCACAACATATAGGACCCTGGGCACTGATTCTTGATCGCAGAATAAGGAGCTTCCCCTTAGCACTGCTGGGTATAGTCTGCCCCCGCCCCAAAATGTCAAAACCATAAACCTTCAAGCTATTTCATCTGTTCCCTAAAATACAATTTAAAAAATTTAAATAAGCTGTTGATAGTTCAACAAAATTGATTACTATTTGACATAAATTAATAATTCCTTAATTAAGAATAATATTTCATTACATTTTTCCTTTCTTTGGGGTTTAAGGTCACACCCAGGAGTGCTCATGACTAATCCTGGAGGTGCTGAATCAGTCGGTTTTATTCTAATTGATGTTGTCAATGGTGGCATCTTCCCATGTTGCCTTGCACTTAAGGGACCTATGGGGTGCTGTGGATCAAACAGAGGTGAGCTGCATGCAAGATAAGTGCCCTACACACTGTACTATTACTCTAACTCTGAAATAAAAATATTTTTCAAATTATCACTTGACTAATCCCTTTGTTCATCGATGTGCTTGAGCGGGCACAAGTAATATTTCCTTTTGACCCTATCATGTGCCAGTGTAGCACAATGGCATCTCTTGCTTCAGGAATACAAAGAACCTCAAACCTTTCATTCAGGGTCTTGACGAAGAAGTCTGACCATCTTGTAGGTGGGCAGCCACATGATCTTTTGAAGTCCCATAGGATTCAGTCAGTAATGGCCTCGTCAGTGCAGCGGTCATCTTGAAATAGCATTACATGTTCAGCCCATCTGGTTTTCGACAGCATGGGAAGATGCCATCATTGACAACATCAGTCAGAATACAACCAACTGATTCAGCACTTCCATGATTATGCGAAGAACACTGAAAGAAAGAAAAAAAGGATGCCTGTCTTCAAAAACTCTCGAGCTCATTGAGCTCATTCACCAATGTGGCAAGGCACGAGCCTCAGGCAACCAAATGCTAATGTCCAAGCTCACAAAGCAGTGCAGAGGAGCGATAAAGACCTCAAAGGGAGAAGAGCAGAAATACTGGCTGATGCAGCAGAACCTGGGAAAAGTATTTACACCACCCGCCTGTCCTTCACCAAATATAAGACTAAGATGACTGCCCTCCAACGTCCTGATGGATAGATCTCATCTTCCAGAAAGGCAGTGGAGAAGATTATCCATGACTTCTATTCAGATCTCTTTGATAGCCACATCCACCTGCCCACATAGCAAATTCTGCAGGATGGATATGTGGTTACCAATGTTCTCCCTTCTGAAATCCTTTATTTCAAATTATAAATGATAAATATAATATTTCAATGTATGTTCAATAATTGGGCAAATCAGCATATTCATTTTCTTTTTCTGGGAATGCCAATCAATAGTATGCCCACCCTCACTTATATTTGCATAGTTCCACATGGAGTAGGTTCTAGTCAATGGGAGGTGGATGGAAAGAATACATGACATTGTTAGGACTGTTTCTTAAACCTCACATACATGTAACCACTATGGTTTTAACTATGTGGGAATATAGAAGTCTTGGAAACTTAACATAGATACAATAGTCAGATGATGGAATAGATATAACATGCGTTATTTGCCTTCTAATCATGAACAACAATTTTAAACATAATTTACGTGCTATCTAAAGTACTGATCTCTTTTTTTTTAGCTATTATATTGTTTGGGGATGAATTTTACAGCAACTTATACTGCCTTAACTAACACATACTGTCACCATTTTGTATATGTCTGTATGAGAGAGAGAGAGAGAAGAAAGAGCAGAGCAAACACATCATAGTGTTCCATGTTTTCACACTCATCAAACTTTCTCACAATTATTTTCTCTAAATGACCATGCATTTCTAATTATATAGATATAAAATTGTGTTTATTTTAGGTCACAGAATAAAAGATATATTCTTTTTTCATATTTATTATAATTTTCTAGATTTTATATATGGGACATACATTACTTTTTGTAAGAGGAAAATATTGAGCTTATTAAATTTTTAAACAAGAGTAAAAATCTCCTATTTTAAGGATTTTATAAATGGAGGAATCTTTTGTGCATTAATAACTTGTGGGTAAACACACATCTGAAAAGCTTTTTAAAGCTTACTAATCACAGTAAGGACTAGTCATTCATTTATTCATCACAATCTTATTAAATACCAATTATTTTTCCAGTAATAGACGAGGCACAATAGATAGAAATATATAATAATTGTGCCTTTACCTTTACAGAGATAAATTCTCTTCCCTCTTACAGTCTGAGAAGTTGTTATAGGGGGGGAAAAGTATAGTAACGAATGAGAGCTCAACAGTGCTGAGAATAAGTAACTATGTTTTGTGCTTCATACGATTCTCATGAGAGAACGATGAGATGGGTTTTGAAGAATAAAGTAATATTCAAATGGCAAAACATTCAGAGAATTTTCACTGAGACTGACCAGTTGAAAGTATGTCATCTTTTCAGTTTCTATGGCACTAGTTTGGAACAGTAGAAAGGCATTTCCATAGAGGAAGCATATCAGTACATAAAAGGGAGAAGGCAGAGGTGGGAAAAACCAGTCTTGATGGCTTTATGTGACCAGAAAGTTGTTTCTGATGGTTTTAGGTAGAGTAAGGAAAGTCAGAGTCCAATTTAAGGCCTGGTGGTTCCAGCTTTGGAATACTCCAAGCAAGAGATGAATGAGTGACAGAGAGGAGCCAACCCTCTGGACATTTCCCAGAGTTCATCACGCAGAATACCACATAACATTCTGCAGAGTGACCGATGTTCCCTTTGTCCTTTGCTACACACATAGTAAACACCAGTTCAGATATTCTTCCTGTAAAGTCAGGATGGCCTGCAAAGGCTTACAGCTAAGCAGCAAGTAGAATGTGATATTGTTTACTTTAGTGCATATATCATGTATTTTAAATTATTATCAGAGGCATTGAATATTTGTTTACTCAGTGCTGTGCAATTGCAAGATCCTAGAACAGATGTTCACTGTTACTACTAGTTCCCTCAACCTCCTGATGCCAATGCACCAAAGAATTGCCATATTGTTTCTTCTCATCATTCAACAGATTGTGGGGAAAATCCCTTCTCCCACTGCAACATCCTTTTAACTCTCTTATAAACATATTAAAGTGGAAACAAATTAATATTCTGCACTAAAGATGCAATTTGTTATTACGTACAATAACTGCAGATATCAGATTTTTTAAAATTGAATCATCATGAGATAGGTACACCGTTACAAAGTTGTTCACCATTAGGTTTCAGTAGTCCAGTGTTTCAACACCCATCCTTTCACCAGTGTACATCTCCTGTCACCAGTGTCCTCAGTTTCCTTCCAGTAGCGACCCCAGACTACCTCTCTTTCCTTTCAGCGACTGTGTACAATACTGCTACTGAATGGTTATCATACAAATCACTTTATCTCCTTTCAGCGCTGTTTTTGTCCAGAATGTTCATTTCCAATTATACCCTCATAGTGGTCCCTGCTGGATATCAATTTTTTTTGTCCCTGATATTATCAAGAAGTCAAGAGACAAGGTAATAATCTAGGTAAGAGGTTTTGTATATTTCCTAGGTCAGTTGTAGCAAATTGACATAAACTGGTGGTTCTGAAAAACATCATTATAGTTTTGGAAGTCAGTATCCAAAATTAAGCTATCCACAACATACTTACTCTGTAGATACTTTCAAGAGGTTCATTTCCATGACTTTTCCTTCTGTTGGGTACTGGGAGTCATGGGTAGCCCTTAGTGGTAACTGCATCATTTTAATCTTGTTCTCTGCCTTCATATCCTTTGCTTTCTGTGGGTTTCTTACAAGGGTACTTGACATTGGATCCAAGAAATCTAGCATCCTAGAAATCTAGCAAGATCCTTACCTTAATTCTTCAAGTGTCTTTTACCAAAATTAGCTCTCATTTACAGTTTCAGAGAATAGTATCTATACATATTTGTTGCAGGACTCCTAAGGGCCGCTGCATCTGCTCTGGATTGCCTCCCGCAAATCACTCCGTAGATAAGGGGGTAGTCTAAATGTGGCAGTTTATCCGACCATGTATGCTGTACTAGCTGGTATAAATATTCTCCCATGCTATCACAATCATCGTGGGACTAGCTAGATCTTACCAGCATATTAGCCTGGCTACGTAAGGACACCTAAGTAATTAGACCAGAGAGAAATGCTGTTTGCTTCCAAACAAACAAGCATGGCTCCCTGATAAAATATAAAACTACAATGAAGTAGAGGAAACTTGTGAAGGCTTGGGGAAATATTTAACTGGCATTGGTGTTGGTCCTTGGTACAGTGACATGCCATCTCAGAAACCCCCTTCTCTACATTTCAAAGGCCTTCCCGGCTCAAAACATTAGCACAGTAAAGGCCCTAGGTGAGATGCAGGGAGGGGTTACCTGAGGGCATTGGACCCTCCCTGCTTTCCATAACAATGGGAGGAGGGTCTGAGTTGCTGGGGGTATAAACTTGCCGGTTCCCGCTCTCCCGGGCTTCTTCTTCCCGGTGGGATCTCGCCTTGTGAGCGTTTATTCCCTTGGAAGTTTCACACGTGGTGGTCGCCATCTTGGCCTACACGGGGGTGGCTGGGGTTCTAGCCTGGAATCCTAAGCATCGGGTTTTTCCTTTTGCTGATTTGTATGCCTGAACCTGTGATAAGTAAAGTCTTTTAAAACCGCATCGGACTCCTGAGTGTTCATCCATTCCTCGCCTGCTTCGGAGGTAGAAGGGAACTCGCTTCCGGCACTGTCGGGGACCCTGGCGGAGCGCCCGACACATATTTATTAAGGAGACCATTATTCAACTCACTACAGAGTTCAGAGTGCTGCAGCTTTAAGGTCTAAACAATCTGCAACTCTGTGGCTGATTAGAGTACTTATCAGCCTTAGGGGGCAGGAGGGATTTTGGAGGGATTCTTTTTTTTTTTTTTTTTTTCTATCTCCTTTAGCAACCAGGAATTTCCAGATCACATTGTGAGGGTTCCAAAAAAAAAAAAAAAAAAAAAACCCATGACCAAAAGCTTGGGGGAAGCAGTAGTGCTATAGATCGAATTCACTGAAATAGACGGTGCAGATAAACACTGTGACTTCTGCTCCTTCTGAGAATTTAATTTCCGTGCATTCATCTTCTCTTGAAACATGGTTCTCCACATTGTAGCAGGGCGTTTTATGTGAATTCAAGAAAATGCTTTCCACAACCCCCAGATTAATTATGTTATGTACCAAAACACTCTGCTGCACATTGTTCTCTGCTCTGATTTGTCTTGTGAAATGTGGTTACCTCATCCTCGGGTCACTAGCTTGCTGATTTGAAGTTCCAAATTTTGCAGTCAAGAAAGCTTTTTTTTTTTTTAAAACTTGATCCAGCAGAAAGGAACAATTCCATATAAGGGTCTCTCCCCCCTCTCTCTTCCTCTTTCTCTCTCTCTTTCTCTCCCTCTCTTTCTCTTGCTCTCTCTTTCTGTCTCTGTCACTGTCTCTGATTCTCTCTGTCTCACACACACAAATACTCAGCATAGACTCTCTCTCTCCACACACACAGACACACACACACTCACAGACACACACACAGAGCATACACTCCTCCTCTCTCTGTTAATGACACTCCTGGTTGATTTATTGATTGCCTGTAAGACCACTGGCTTTTCTTGAAGCACTTGTGATCTTCCCAGTTGTAAGTGCCAACCCCCCAGTGGAAAGTTGCCCAAAACTGGGATGTTTTGATTGCTGTTTGACTTCCACAACTCGACTGGTCATAGCTGAACCTTCTCAGCTTCCCTGCAATAAGCTCCTTAAGCCCTTTCCTCCAAAGCATCTGTAAACAGTTGAAGGTCATGATTGTTCACTCTGCAAGATCGATATGCCATTAAATTGTGACAAAAAAGGACTGCCAGACCATTAAGGCCTCCCTCATACCCTCAGTAATCCTGATAAAGTGATGAGCTGTTTTAACCTCTCTGGCTCCCATTGCTAACTACATAGAAAACTCCTAACTGCTGAGATAACCCTCTCCGCAAAGTCAGGATGACCCACAAATGACTGATGCTGATTTTGAGCTTCTTCTCCAGTACATTTTTCCTACTATTATAAAGTCACTTTTTTAAAAACTTAATCTTTTCTTTGTCCACACAGTCTAAAGTCGAGTGCTATTCTCAAAACTGTTGTGACTCAAAACGATTTTATTATCGGTATGCCAGTTTTCACCATGCAAATGGCTAGCCTTGTTTCCTAAATGATGTTAATACAAGTTGAAGCATTCATGGGGACTGAAAATATTACGGGATTAATTCATCTCCAAGCACATGGGATTTGCTTAAATTAGATAAATCTTAGACACATGGTGAGTTCACAATAGTTGAATTCTGTTGAATTTTGATCTATTCTGTTTTCTTGGTTCAGCACTTAAAGGTAGAAAGAAAATAATATTTTGTTCAAATGAGAAAAAAAGCAAGTTTTTCTGAACTGAAAATAATTATAATGGATTTAAACATTCTGAAAACTATTTTAAAATTTCAATTTAACCAACCAGGACTTGCTAGACATTTTACAGTGAGCTCATTTATCTTTTGGAAGATGTTAATTTTACCCAGTTTATGCTAGAATTTATTGCTGCTATGAAGTCATATCTACAGTGTGTGAAATGTTCGTAACTATTTAGGACTATTTAGTCAGATAAAGTTGATTTCACATTCTTTGCTTTTGATGATGTTTAAAGATACCTGAAACATTTTTTTTCACATTTTTGTTTCCAGTGTAATAGCTCTACAGAGTACGGATAGTGGGTAATGCACTGGCATTGCACATGGCCAACCTAGGCTGGATACTTTGCACCCCACAGTATACTGTGGCCAAAATAAACAAAAAAAAAGAACTTCGCCAGGTCTAAGGATGATTTTAAGCTAACATATTCATAATTTTGTTTAGACTTTATGCTTAATACATATATTTACATACTGCATACTTATAAGACACTTGTGTCATCTTTTCTAAACTACTCTAAAAAATAACTACACCATCTAGGCAATGAAATTACATTTAGGAATATAGGTACTGAGTCTTTCACTTTGTTTTGTTATGTTAAGTCCTAAACTAGGAGATTGCTAGACCTAGAAAGATATGTGATTAGTATTTCGAATATTCTTAGTAAGTTACACTTCCTTTTCAGACCCTGAGACTTCATTGCAGGTTGATCAACTAATTGCACACAGGAGATTCTGGGCATCAATACCTTTTATTTGCTCCATTTTCTACTTTGTTGATTTGCAAGCATGAGTTTACAAGGAAAACTTCACCTCAATTAAACTATTGTCCTAAGTAGCTTATTATATCAACAAAACTTACATTCCAATAAAAACCAAACACTTGAAACTAGCAGGAGTTATAGTAGTAGACAGAGAGAAAGCAGGCTTAATATCTTTTGAGCCATTAACTCTCACCTGCATATCTGTGGAATAAGCTATGAGGGCACAAGAACAAGAACAAAGCTTCAGGTCAATGAAATCATTCACTGATCCACCAGAAAAATATGATAAGTGGTGCATTAGTTTAAAATCTCCTACATGCTGCTAAGATATTATTGCATAGGTTCTGAAGTGCGGCAAACAGATCTTATTAAGTGATGCCCAAAAAGAGTGGATTTTTTTCTCTTATTTGAACCCCCAAATTAATTTTGATTTTTAGTTTTATGGCTTTGAATTTGCTCTGCAGATCCTGCAATATGAGCTTAATTAAATGGCTTATAATGACTTAGTGAAACAGAAGATGGCTTATCCTACCCTTAACACTTAATCATGTCTAGACCTGATTACATATTTCCAGCTATGTCACTTATTACTGTAGTAAGTGTGCATTGTTTATCTACCTACTAGGCATCCTACAATGTGCTAAATTTATGGAATGCAACAATTAACAATATCGGGATTTTCTGTGCATATTGGAAAAGTATTTCTATTTCCAAGAACATCCATTATATTCAAATAGAGAAATTAATAAGAATAGCTATACTATTGCCATTTTTGATAACTTCAATTCAATGTACTGAATATTTGTATTTTGAGTCAAATGAGTTAGTAATGATAGAATTAGGGTGTTTCATTATTACAAAAGACACAGATGTCCCTTAAGATACCCATAGAATAACTTATTTGCAGATAATAAAATTTCAGTCTTCTTCTTAGATTGAGTACAGCTTCTCATTAGAGAGTGAATAACTGTAGACTAAATGACAGCTGATGTGTATCCTTATTGCACTTGAATTATTTCATAAGAAGGCTGGCTGCCTCCTGGCCTTTGATTCAAATGCAATTCCCATACTCAAAATCCTCTACAAGAAACTATTCATCTTGGAGATGGGAAAAATGGAGGAAAATATGAATGGAACAGATAAAATTCTTGGCAGAGACAGAGAAAACTAGCCACCAATTTTTCTGAGAATAATGGTCTGGATTGCTTATCTTACCATACTGGCCTCTCCATTGCTTAAATGGAAAAACTTGAAAATTCTAAGGTCTGTATTTACATTCTCCTTGGGAGGTATAAAGAATGCTAATAAATCCGTTTGATTGACTCCAGGAAATCTGTTTCTTTAGGTTGCATCACACCCAGCTGTTTGCATTAAAGTCCATCCAATTTGATTTTCATTTGTCAAGCTGATCCCTTTGATGTTAAAATTACTCTCTCCTTTGCAGTTTGGCCTTAAGAGTTTCCAGCTGCTTTGGCTCCACAGTTGTGTTGAGGTTTGAATGCAGTCTTGGGTCATACTGTTCTGTTTTGCAGTTGTCTAAACTATATGTAGGTGACCTCATTCATCTTGATTAGCTAGCTTGAGACTCTTATCCAAGATGTCTTGGAGCTGCCGTTCTTGAAGATTCTTTTCCTGCCTGTACCTACTCTTCTCTGAGAGCAAACAACTCATACCAACATCTTCTGGTCATCAGGACAAAGAATAGATTGAATCCTCCTTGGAATCACTGAGTGTCATCTGATTTACAATGTCTCTTTCTCTCCTTTTAAAACAGATAATTTCTGAATGTTGAATGAGTCACAAATTGGTTAGAAAAACCCAAGTAGAGTCCAGAGTGTTGAGTCAACACTTAAAGGGCTATTCAAAGTCATAGTATTCAGTTCTATGCCTTAGAATTCTTTATGAGAGAGATGGCTTTGTTACCTTTCTTTTAGAGTAAAACCAGGGGATAAGGCAGGGTGTCCAAAAGATTTTTCTCTTACTAATTTCTAGATCAAACTCTCTACAAATATTTGGTAACACTAAATTATATTTGTAAAATGTGAAAATTTATACTCTCTTTCAACTTATCTATCATCCATCTACATTTCCTTTTAAGGGGAATAAAACTAACCTCCTCTCTGATCTCTGTCTCACCATGAAACATTTAATTCTATCACTAAATTGGAAAGCGGAATTTTTTTAAAAATTGTGCATGAGAATTAGTTGCTTAATATGTAAATCATAAGATTTTTAAAATTTTAAACAAAAGGGTTAAAAAATAATAACAACTCTAGAGATATGTATGTCTAGAGTATGCACTAATGTGCATAATAAACCTGTAGCTGATTTTTCAAAGTTGTTTTCCGGATCCTACATGACTGTGAAAGTAGCATGATATGTGTGTATCTGCTCTCTCATTTCTAGTTTTTTCTCAAACTCTTTTCTAAGTGGAGCTCAGAGAACTGGAAAGATAATAGAAGAATAGTATTGTCCTTAAAAGTTTACTAAAAGAGAAACAGAATACCTGAACAGGTCATTTAGGAAATTGAAATTAGACTCAAAAGT
The DNA here is from genome assembly GCA_021461705.1 of Cryptotis parvus. Lineage (NCBI taxonomy): Eukaryota > Metazoa > Chordata > Mammalia > Eulipotyphla > Soricidae > Cryptotis > Cryptotis parvus. The sequence continues at coordinate 35,498 of JAJIBD010025818.1, read as the reverse complement.
CCACCAAAAACAAAGCCCAGGCCCATAAAAATTTATGAACTAGTTTTATCAAACCTTTAAAAGGACCTACTTTCAATCCTTTTCAAGCTCTTTCAGGCTCTTTCAATAAGTCAAATAAACAGGAATCCTCCATAAGCAATTTCTGTGAAACAAACACCCTGATACCAAAGACAGACGGAGACATCACTTAATCAGAAAGCTATAGAGCTATATATATGATTAATATTGATGCAAAGATTCTCACAAAAAATAAAGGCAAACGAAATCCAATGACAGCTAAATATCATACACAGTGATCAAGTAGGGGTTATCCTATTGATACAAATAAGGTGTAATATCAGCAACTCAATCATTTAGCACAATATATTAATACAAGGAAAGATAAAAACCATATGGTCATATCACTAGATTCAGACAAAATACTTGACAATATCCAACATCCATTCAGGACTAAAAGTCTCAGTAATATGAAATCAGAAGGAACTTTCTTCAGATAGTTCAATATAATACAGCTTACTATGATTAAAAAAATAAAATTAGCTGCTACGTGAATGGTGGAGAGATCACAGTTAGTGAAGTCTGGGAGAAACATACAAAATGGTCTCACTCAACTGTGGGATGTAAAAAAACAAAGTAAGGAAATAAACACTCAAGGCAATGGGAATTGAGAACTGGTCTACAGAACTCAAAAGCTAAAGTGATTATTCTTTTCAATTTAGCCTTTTTAGATTAATTTGTATTTATTTAGTTTCTTCATTCTTAAAAAATATTTTGAAACGTCTTTTGAATCTACCTTCTATGATAGTTTTAGAATGTTTCAATACATTTTAACCACCCTCTATTTCACACACCTGGGTCCAATATCTTTTGCTTATTTTTATATGACAGCTATTAAGTATGAACATCCACCAACACAACAGACAGAAATAGAAAACACCAATTTAAGTATTAAAAAAACCTTTTTAATATTTCTTCTAGTACTTTGAAAGAGCTTTAATATTAAATAAAATTCATTTAAACTCCCCAATTCAATGTGATAGTTAAAATTAAGAAATTAAGTTATCACTTATCATACATTATACAACATTAAATATTCAATAATTCATCTATTATTACATAAGATACACAAAAAACATAGTCCCACACATTTATATGGTTCGAATTTTTTACAATGTTTTGAATGGTTATGTCTGAATAATCAAAGTGTGGGTGGTTTAAATTTATTTTTCTTTCTCTAATTTCAAGAGTAAATTCAAATTTTAATAACCAAAGGAGTAAAATCGGTTTAAGCTTTAAAAGATAATTCTTAAAACTAGATTAAGTGTTAAGTGATTCTATTACATAAATAAACGCAAAGGGGCCAGAACAATAGCACAGCAAGTAGGGCTTTTGCCTCCCTGAAGGCGGACCCTGGTTCAATTCTTGGGATCCCAAAAGACCCCTGACTATGCTAGGAATAATTTCTGATTGCAGAGCAGGGAGAATCCCAGAGCACTGCCATGTGTTACACCAAAAGTCATAAATAAATGAATAAATCAATAAATGAATAAACAAATAAATAAATAAATAAGCATAACTTTTAAGGATTTTCTCCGATTAAAATATGTCTGAACTACAAGTACTTAGAAATAGTTAACATTAGTGTATTGATGATTGTACAAATATTTGAAACAAATTTTAAATGTTTATCAGGTTTTTGTTATACCTGAAATAAATCAGAGACATTGTTAAGGTTCTTTATAATCTTTTATAATATTATCTACTGAGTCTTTTAAATCAGTTCTTAAGTATTCTAGAGCATATAATCCAGTAGAGACTTTATTACTGTGATCAGGAGACTTAGAATCAAGTTGACTACTAAAAACTTTGTGTTATGCTTTGTTGACTTCTGAGCTGCTACCCTACGAGTCCAGCATTTTCCCTGCCACAAGACCCTAAGGGCAGGACCCAGAAATGGACCCTGCCCATATGGTTACACCCAAAACATCTGTGCATATCCAAGCTAAGGTGAGATAGAATGTGCCTGGTCTTCTAAGGTCTGATCACAGGAATACGTAAAGCAATGAATGTTATCTTGCAAATGTTACCTTGCAAATGCTAAATCTGTGATTGTCATTTATTCCAAAGATTGTTAACTGTTACAATGGCCCAGGAGCTTGCAAATGCCCGGTGATTTATGCTTGTACCCCTTCCATCCAAATATTGTATAAAATGCTTAAACTGTATTCAGTAAATGGAGTGCTACTATCCAGAACTCCCTGCTGCATTGGTGTTGTTCTTTCTTTCTTTCCTTTCTCGGCAGTAGCAGTGGCAAAGCAGAGTTTCTTCCAAGTCCATCCCTTTCCTTTTTCCGCAGGGATGAAGTCCAGCAAGATCTAGGTCTTCCTCATTTGTGCCAGGGGCTGCTGGCCAGGGCCCCTGAGAATGCTTTGAAAAGCAGTAATTTGGTTTATAATATTTTGTAGTGGCCACTCCAAAATAAACCAAGAATGCATACACATATGAACATTGAACAGATATATACATAATACTAAAAAATAATGCAAATTACATATAATATTAAAGCTATCACCCTCTGCATCTCTAAAATTGAGTGGATTATTTTACTCACTGGTTTGGTAATAAATGATTGCTAGATAGATTGTTGTTCCATTAGTAATACTACTCACAGCAAACAAAATTCACCAGAGACAACAAAAAAGGGATTTGATGGATTGTCTCTTAAATCATATTGGAATTTCCCCAGATTAATTTGGCAGTGAATTTAGAAGCTCCAAAAAAAAAAAAAAAAAAGAGGTTTAATCATGCCATCTCTAAGTCTTAAGTGAATATATTCTCACCTATTCCAAAGGCAAGGAGAGACTGTGATTTTCCTCTATAGGTAAATATCTTTTACGTTACCGTTTCTAGCTCTAATCTTAGTCCATGGCTTGAAGAATCTGAAAAATTTGAACTGACAAAAATAGTAATATGGTTGAATCTTAAAAAACAACGGATTTTTTCTTTTTTAAAAAAAATTTCTTCTTCAGGCCTTCAGATTGTATCGCTATATCATTTAGAATAACACTATATGGATTGCAAATAAATAATAAATTTTATATGGACATATGCTAGATTTCCTCCTATTTTTGTCATTATAACACTTCTCTTCCTTCTGACTTAAGGATCAAGGATCCTTTTTTCAAGTTATGGCGTTGCCAAACTTCTCTAGTTGGATGGTCTTTACTTTCAGCTGGCGTGAAGTAAAACTGGATGGAGAGTTCTCATCATTTCTTAGGGGAAGGAGCAGAAAATACAATGCATAGTATGCCAGATGCCGATCGGGAAGAATTAACTACATGGTCATGTGTATAGTAAGGGTACTTGGATATGCACTTGCTGCTTGGGCCAGTACATCCCAGCGTCAACTGCAGACTCTTGAAGGAGAAGTATATATTTTTTACAGTATTCCTAATCTTTGCCAAATTTTTGTTACCTTCCTGAAAGCACTGGTTTTAAAACATGAATAGGAAAATCTACAAGATATGATATAATATCTTCATGTATCTTCTCATTCAACAAATGCTTCTTTTATAGCATACATGTAGCTTAAGAATATAGCTATTAAAGATAGAATCCTATTTCCATTTTTGAGAGCTTCTAGCCCAGTAATTGTTATAGGCAATAAATCAATAGTCACACAAATAATACAAACAATCCCATTTTTATAAAGTGCTAGGACAAAAAACAACAGGCACTATAATCTTAAGTAGTTGGTGACTCATGGGAGGATTGAAGGGCTGCTTTTCAGAGGATTTCAAACTTATTTGATTTCACACCCACTATTTAGGGAAAATATCATTCAGTGCCCACTAGAATGGATTAGATTAATACCTTTCATTAGATTCATCCCTCACATTATAGGTCACATATAAATTGCAAGCAGAAAAGAGAACATTATCTAGAAAAAAAAGTTGGTAGGCTTTTTTCCCTGTAAAAATCTTTTACGTTACTGTTTCTAGCCTAATTTAGTCCATGGGGAGAATCTGAAAAATTTGAACTGGAAAAAAAGGTATATGGGTGAATCTTTAGAAAACTAAGGATTTTTTTTTTTTAAAAATTTGAAGAATCTGAAAAATTCTGGGTGAACAAAACTGCTTTTCCCAAACAAACTTTGGTATCACCTACAATGCCATGAATTAATATTCTATGCCTGTGTTGACATTGGTTCTCTCGTGTCTTTCCAAAATAAAAATAAATTTTTATTGCATTATTTACCAGAAAATAATTATTAACATTATTTCTAATTAAATTTATCTATTAGAATAAATATTATTAAATATTAATGGGTATTATTGATCATCATAACAATAGTAATATTCCTGATATTAACTGGAAGCTAAAAATGAGAAAACAGCCAACCTAATCTAAATTGAGAGATTTCCTTCAATACTAAAGACCTTGACTTTTGTCCCTTCAAAGTGACGCTAAAGAGACCTGGCAGGATTCAAAGGACTAGAAAAAAGATATTTCTGTGGTGGGGGTCAGGTGAGGGTCAAGGGGAGGTGACAGTGAACAGGGTACCCCTAAAACGAAGAAAGATTCATACACCATCAAATCTATTACCTCAGGGGAAAAAGTCTACAAGTACAAAGAAGACCTGACAGTCAAATTCCAAAGATAAACTCAAATTAAATTATGGGTACTGTAAACACATAGATGATAACAAAAAGAAAGGAACCTATTGAGACAATTGTGGAAATTTGACCATAACTGTTTGTTGGATATAATAATTATATCAATGTTAAATTTCCTAAGTGCTATAATAGTATTATAGGATAATAGGATTCTCTTAATGTGTAAATAAAATATGAGACTTGGTGTTATGCTTATTACATCATTCCTTTGATTATTTTTAAGCTTAATTTTTTAATTAAAAGTTTGGAGAAATAATTAGTTTCACAGTTTTTTCTTTAAAACTACTCAGGGTGCCACGCAGAGAAGAAATAGAGATTTCCGGGCAATAGAAAGTAGTAGCTGGCTTTTATTGCACTGGTCCAGGACAGAGATGCTAGAACTTCCCTTGACACTTGAGGAAGAACCTAAGATTGAAGTTGGAAGTAAAACAGACAGATTCAAATATATTTGGAAGTAATTTTTAAATGACAGATTGAATATTAGGAAATGAGAGTAAAAATATTGATGAGAGTGATACTGTATACAAAGCAGATGCTTGAGATATCAAGTCCCACTAAGTTTTTTAGCAGTTGAAGCTAAGAGAAAGCGTGATTTGCATATATAAGATTCACAATGTCCAGAAGACACAAATACACCAGCTGTGTGTCAGAAGAAGCATTGCAATTCTTACTACTGAGATCTGCTAAGTTTTTCCTCTGGGTTCTCATAATGAGAGAAAATGCAATGTAAATTTCATTTGCTCTGACATTCAAGTATGTCCAGAGACCACAGGACCAACCATTTAAATGACACAAGTGGACTTTGGCTAATAGACATCAGCTCAACCAGCATCTTCGAAATTCCTGTGGAGAGAAAACCCTCCTAGGCCTAAAACTCTAAACTTAATGTCGTTTGAAGAGAATAAGCAGTTTTGTTCACTCCAGGCATACATGTTACTTGGTGTTTTATGCAATCACTGTTATTGCAGTCACATTGAAGAGAAGCTATAATGTGAATGGTAATTGATAAGAGATGCCCACACTTCCTATTTCCTGTATCTATTTTAGTTGGTGGCAATTGCGATTTACTACGCAACACTCAAAATACAAATGGTGTTATGTTAGAGGATGTGTAGGTGACAGATTTGCAACCCAAAAGCGTGACTTCAAAATATTGGTGCCGAAAGCATTTCCAGTTCCGGAAGACAGTTAAGACACATCACACAAAACCCCCGCAGGTGAGGGCCTGCTGGATGTTGAACAGAAGCTGTGCAGAGCTGGAAGGAGGCACCAGAGCAGACATATGGAGGAGGCCTTGGTGCCAATTGCTGGATGGGATGGCACAGAGAGCGAGCACAGAGTGAGGAAACACTGCTAAGCAGGGAAACTGAGAGCATACGGGTGGGGAGAAAGTCAAGAAGGAAAGCCAAGAACTTCAGGAAAATTGAAGAAGCAGGGTTATGCGAGGCAAGCAGGCTGGCTCTTGGGTTTCCTCTCCAATCTTGTTCTAAGCAACCTTGACCGTTGTGATTTGACTGATTGAATGCTGCGTTTCTGAAAACTGTGTGTCCTGGGGGCTCCAGTGTCTTCTATCGCCAGTTGGCATCTTCCAATGATAACCACTTTAGGAAAATCAAAGGACAAGCATAGAGAAGAATTTGTTTTTCCAAGCTCCTCCCTGTTGGGCCACAGAGTGTTCTTGACCCTCTGACAGCCACTGCTCCTGCAAGCTCCTTGGCAGGTGCGATGGCTCCTAATCTTGCCCTCCAGCCTGTGGTTGATTATGGCTTCCTACTTTTGCTAGTCCAGTGCTGAAGTATGATCTTTTGTTTGTTTCCCACAGCAATGCTCACTGGGAGAAGTCGCTTCACTAAACGTTGAGAAAATGCTGCCTAGTTCGGGCAGGATCCTGAATTGTTCAGAGAGTTGGAGCTAGGGCTCCAATTTAAGAAAAATTCTTTAAGGGCATAATGGGAACCATACTGAGTTACAGGGGTTCAGCGACACTGAAGTAGAAAATGTTAATGATGCCTCCATATGTTGGGTTCCTGAATCTTTCCACATTTGCTTTATACTCTAGTCTTATGGTACTCACATCTTTTCCAACCAGTGTCTCTGATGTTCCTGCCTGGAACATCTCCCTGCTCACATTCACTTTTTTTTTTAACTTCCAATGAGCAAGACCCACTCAAACAAAGAGGAAATTAGCAGAAGCAGAAGTCGTTTCAGGAAAGTTGCATTTATCTGGATGGGCATCTAGACCTAAAAGGTACATGAGGTCAACTTCAAAGCTTCCTAATTTTTGCATCAATACTGAGTCTTATTGGTTCCTCTACCCTGTGTTTTGCATTAAAAGCAAAGAAAAGGAATAGTTAAGAATGGTGTACACTTTAAAAAAAACCCCATGGGGATGTAGGTTGTGTCTATATATCCAAGTAAAGTTAGAATGAAAACTATAATTTTTACACAAAAGGAAAGAAAATCATGTTGCAGCATATTCTAAACCACAGATTTATATTCACACTATATTCTAACTTCTAGGATTATAATAATTAGATTTATTTTGGTTACTTTATTATTTGTAGCAATGGTTGAGTAAAATTAAATAGGCAGACACAAACACAGAATGATACCTACCTCCTTATCTGCCCTCCTTCACCTCCACCTCCACAAGCTTTTTTCTTCATCTGTGGAGTGCCTATGATTGTTGCCTCTGAAAGGAAGCTAATGCACAAAGAACATCAGTGGATTTCAGGGACTGGGAAGAATCTCAGCCACAATGCCTAAAATTAGAAGTTGCTCTTGAAAATCTGTCCCAGAAATAAAAGTAATCAGAGAACTCTACTTGATGGAATTCAAGTGACTCTGTTTTAAGTACAAACGGCAGAAGTGAGAGACATTAGTACCTCTTAGACACAATACCAATGGGCCAGAATGGTTTGTTATTAAAACTACTCATGATTCATTTTTACGGAAAGAATTGCTTTTCTTCCATACCCCTCTACTAGGAGTAATCTTTTTCCATCTGATATAAATTATGGTTCAAGTTTTATGAAACAAGGCTCTAGGAAGATATCTTTTACACTGCCAGAGCTGACATTATAAGTTTGTATCAAACTACAATGAGGATGGTTTTTATAGAATAGTAGAGTTACAGTGTGCAAAAGAAAGTTTGGAAGACTAAATGGAATGGAAGAACTTTTAAATAATATACTGGTTAATTCATGTCATCTGTCATATGGAGCTATTGGTAAAATAATAGCAAAAAAAAATAGAGACATAAACCCAGCACAAGAACTCCAGAAAATTAGGAAAAGAAGTCAGACCATAATGATACTTCAAAAACTATTAGTTTGATCATATTATCACCGAAAGCTAAGTGACAAGATTTTAATTAAAAGGTAACCCTCCCCTTTCAAGTACGCAGATTTATCCAAAACTTCCACTTGTTTTTGTGCATAGATTTACTGTAAAAAGCAGATTTCAGAAGGGTAAAATAGAATTTTATTTTTTTCATTTAAAAAGTAAATATTGCTAAGAGTAGTAAATAAGAGCTCAAGTAGTAAATAAGGTCAAAGCATCAACATTGGAAAGAACTTTCTTTCAGGACAAAAAATAGATTGAGAAGAAAATATTTTAATAATTCTTAGAGGGCCAGAGGGATAATACAGCAGGCAGGAAATTTGCCCTGGATTTAGTGAGACCATGTTCAATGCCCGGAAACTCATATTTTGTTAGTGGATCCAAAAATAACCACATATAATAATTCCTAGAAATCACAGTCAGTAGAAAGATTCTGAAAAATAATATTTTAAGAGAATAAAGTTTAAATTTTTGATGGAAAGTTAGACTGATCTGTTGGACAAAGCATGGTTTAATAAAACTCATTGGCTATCTGGGACTGGGTGGAGGAGGAGAAGAAAAGGATAATCAAAGAAACAGACTCAGAGGCTTTTATAATCATGTATTTTTTCATTTAAGGGGCAATACCAGGAACTCTTACGTTCCTGGGTGGGCAGATACCCTTGGGCTATCTCGCACGTGACAGGACATAATGAGATGTTACTGGTGCCCGCTGGAGTAATCGATGATCTACGGAAGTCAAGTGACCAAGTGATCAAGGGGCTATAGCCAGCAGTTCTCAAGGTTTATTCCTTGCTCTGAGCTCAGTAATCAGCCTGTCAGGCTGGGCAATCATACAGGATGCTGGGGATCAAACCTGTGTCAGCCGTGACAAAGTAAACGGCCAACCACTGTGCTAATTTTCTGGTCCCTTACTTTTATATGGAAAGATGTTAGAAAAAAAAGAAACACCATAACCACCAGCCATTACCCCACAAAAAAATTAAAAGATAAGCAATGAGTTACTTTACCAATAAGTAAGATAATTTACAAAGGCTTGTTGTGATTTGTAATCACTGGACAGTTTGACTCCACCTCAAATGAGTCGGCTATAGAAAAACCACGGGCATATTTTACCTAGGCCTTAAAACAAAGCTTTTACTATTCTGCTATGTGTCATGATAATCTGTCAAATAATTATCAAACTTGAGATTTAACACAGATCTTAACCAGATATATGCCACCCTCTTAGCTCTGTCTGCTGAGGGAGCCAGCAATGTATATTGGAATTTTCCTTTTGAGACATAATTTGGTTCTCTCAGTGTATTAATGAGGTAGGGGGAAATATGAGAAAAAAGATCAGTTAATCAAGTTGTCCCAGTAGCTGATGATGAAATGTGGAGAGACCATACTAGGAGAGGAAGCCACATCATTTACTGTAGTGAGAATTGTGCCATCTGAGGCAATGTTTTCAGTTTGGTTGCACGATTCTTAGGGCTTTCAAATTCCTTCTGTCAAATTTGCTTTTATTTTGATAATTCAACAAATATGGATAATGTTTTTCATCCTAAGACACCAAGGATGCTCCACAAATTATATTTGTTTTGCCTGTCTCAGAACCTGTGAGTTTTAAAAGTCAAAATAAAATTGAGTTTTACAGGCAAGTTTCTCAATGGTCCGCCATATGCCTGTGGCTGTAGGGAACATGCTGCATCTAATAAACCACTTCTGCTCTGCAGCGAGCATGCTGAGTGGTCGTTGAGGGGATTTGGGACCCTCATGTTAGGAATTTAAGCAAAACAAGATTATACAGTGCTTCTCCTGATTCTTTTTGGCTTTGTATGATAGACTAGAAATAGGAAAATTATGATCCAATCTATACTGAAGTTATATGTCTGTTAATAGGGGGAAAGGAAGACAAAGATAGCAACATTTTATAACATGTAAAAAATTAAAAATTCAAATGTCAGTGTCCTTTGGGGTTTTGTTATAAACTTCTTTGGGTTTTTGCTGTAAACTATAGAAGTGCCCATCCATTTACTTCCTGTGTCTTACCTCAGTGCTTATGATAGACATTATAAGGTCCACAAAGTACAAAATATTTATCATTTAACACTTTATAGACTGTATTTGAATATTTGGCAGTGAATCCAATAGATTTTTTACTTCCCCATCGCTCTATCTCTCTATTTCTCCTTCCTTCCTTCCTTCCTTCCTTCCTTCCTTCCTTCCTTCCTTCCTTCCTTCCTTCCTTCCTTCCTTCCTTCCTTCCTTCCTTCCTTTCCTTCCTTCCTTCCCTTCCTTCCTTCCTTCCTTCCCCCTTCTCCCTCTTCCTTCCTTCTCCTTCCTTCTTTCCCTTCAGAAAAATTCTTATGTGTGAACTGGAGCTGCCATAATAAAACACTGCTGTTTCACATTGCCTAAAGTGAACGCAGATGTATGCCCTAGAGTTCATGTTCAAAATAATGAAAGGACTTGGGATCAGAGTCTCCCTCTCTTTCTCTCTCGGAAAGAATTAAAGCAATAAACAAAGAGCAAAAGCAGTTGACATCATCATCTTTCCTAATAGCAGTTACTTCTCTAGATATCTTCTCTTTTAGATTGGCTACACATCATGACATAAGCATATACTATTACCTATTTTTTCCTTTTTTTCGGCTTTTAGACCACACTGGGTAAGAGCTCCCTGCTCTGTGATCAGGGGACCATGTCATGCTGGGAATCACCAACCTGAACCTCCTTCATGCAAAGAAGGCATTTAGCTCTTCAATCTCTCTCCAGGCCAATATCTACCTTTTGACCTTTAAATCTTGGCACTTCATAGGACCAAATGCATCTGAGAACTGAAAGGCTGAATGGCCAAGTCCAATCAAGTACATCTGATGAAAACTAGATACAGCAGCTCCATTCTTTTTGCTGCATACCCCGGGTCCTGCCTATTCTTGTATTCCATGTTGCATGTGTTTCCCTCTCCCTCTTTATATCCCCTCACATTTCTCCAAGTGATTTTCTTTCAATATTGCTATTTAAAAGTCTTTATCCTTCTGTGCATTTTCCAAATTCATAAATAATAAGTAAAATAACACAAAATTCTAGGCTTGAAACAAAACAAACTAAGTTCATCCAATGGAAACATTTGAAACAATGTTTAGAATACACCATGTCTCATATTTAACACTGGAGAGTTTCACAATCACTTGATCACTTGACATCCCATTATTCATCGATTTGCTCGAGCGGGCTCCAGTAATATTTCCATTTGCCCCTATCACATGACAGTGTAGCCCAATGGCATCTGGTTGCTTCTGGAATACAAAGAGCCTCAAACCGTTCATTCAGGGTCTTGAGGAATAAGTCTTCGTCATGTTCTTCGTCTTCTTCATCAAGAGCTTTACAATGACAAATAGAAATGAAAAACAACTTGAAAAATAAATGATCTATCCTGCTTGAAAATTGGAACCACTTCAAAATATCTTCAATAATCCTTCCCTTTAACATGCACAATAAGTATGTTTTAAAGAGAATTGTTTCTCCAACAAATTCAAGTGTCTCATCATTTATTTGTTTCTAGAATTCAGGAGAATGTGTTGGGACACATGAGCAGAAATCAAGTAAACCCTTGCTTCAGTAGCCTCCTCTCTGCTAGTGAGTTTGTTTTTCTACATTTAGTTGTTCTACATCAATAAACCAAAAGTCAAAAAATGCAAGTGAAGGTGAGATTTGGGCATCGGCTCTGTTTAGCTGTATTTCTCATAGATTAGCGATCCACTAGATATAAAATGAACAACAATTGATCCTATCTTTTAGGGTGATGCCTTTGCTGCTGCAGAAAAGAAGATAAATGGTAATTTGAGTCTCTGATTAACCCCAAAGGGACCGTTTCAGTTCATGCCTGCGTGAGAAAAAAAAGGTATGAGTGTTAGGGGCCAACACACAGGGTGAGAAGGTGATTTTTGCAGGAAATATTCAGAGATCTTCCAGGGGCCATTGAGGCACTAAAGACTAGCAGTGAGCAGATGCAGTTACCATCATTAGATCTGAAGCAAGTGGCGGGGAGGATTTTCCTTAGAAAATGGAAAATCCTCCCCTTTTTTTTCAGGTCACATGCTCCTTTTATTAGTGAGAGTAGGCCTAATCGCCCCACAGGATCTGTCACAAGAGGGATGGAGACATTGTTAGAACCACAGGATAAAGCAGATGAAAGTAGTGGAGAGTTTCTTTCTTCTCCAGTCCACCCTTCTGGGTTTCCTGCCAGGGCTTCCAATATTCTGGCTCCAAGCATAAAACAGAACTCAAGGGTGTCTGGCAGTGCAGTTCATTAGAAGACAGGGTACTCTCCAATGTTTCCTTAGACAACAAATACAATCCAACCAAAGTAGAGAATGAATCCTAAGGATGTGCTCATGGAAAATGACCAACAGTTGAGCCACAATACAAAGTAATCATTCACCTTTTCTGTCTCCTATAGGTAGCCAATCATATTATTCTCTATTATGCTCTTTATAATTCTATAATATCCAAGTAAAAGAGAATAAATGAAGAAGCAACTGGATTGGCTACATTATCAGACAAATGTAGGAGTGTAGTTGATAAACCATGGAAACCTATTTGACTTTAATTTTGAACGCTTCTCTTTATAAATCTCTGCCTTATCTTTTCCCATGGACTTCAAGGGAGTCTCTTGGGTAATAATATTTTAAATAACTTATAATTTGATGGCAATTGAGAAGTTTTAAATATCGTTTTTAACTTACATAATGCTATTCTGAATTCTCTCCACAATATGTGGCTTGGATATAACCAAACCACAAGAGACTGGGTTTATTTCATTTGTAAGCTCAGGGTTTCCTGAAGATGAACATTTTTCAAGGAAGATAAAGGTAGTCAAGTACAGGAATGCAATTCATGGGTTTGGGTCTTTATACCTCCCTTCATTTTGGTGTTCGAGTGATCTTTACCTTATGCCAGGTTTTTGTTTATTGTTTTATGTTCACACATAGTGGGCTCAAAATTACTCTTTGCTCATGGATCACTTCTTGCAGGACTTGGGGAAACATAGTGGAAGCCAGGGATAGAACCAGGTTAGCGGCATGTAGCACAAGGGCTCTGCCCACTGTGTTATCTCTCTAGTTCCTTGTGCAAGATTCTTAACCTGTATGTCCATTTCATCATTTGTAAAATTCTGGGGTTGAATTGCAAGCAACTGAAAGTGTTGTATTGCAGAGAAAATATATTACAGACTTTATAGTGCCTGGTAAGGGTCATGGAGGAGGAGTTCCAATATTGTCAGTCAATATGTGTTAACATTGTTCAGGATATGGAAGGTGCAGAGGACAGTTCAATCAAGGACTAATGCAGAGGAAATTTTTGGCCAAGACAATGCATGAAAAAAAATAACATCATGGAGGAAAGGACCTGTGGTGATATCAAGGTACATTCTCTTTGGGAGCTTCTACTATTGTTTGCGCACAACTCAAGAGAGTATTAGATAATATGTTAGAGAGAATTTTACTGATTATCCAGAGCATAATTTTTATGACTAAATATTCTTCAAAACTTTTAATTCTATTTTATAGTTTCTTTATTTGTTTAAACACAATAAAATAAGGAGGGATGCAATTTTTCAACCTACTTTTATCAACAATCTTTCCCTATTCATACTGCTAAAACTAGTTTTCTTCCTCTATCTATCAGGTGTCAGAACTGTGAAATCAGATTGAGGTGGATAACCTGATATGGAACTATGAATAAGTGGGAGGCCATTGGTTTACAGCCAACTTGGTGAAAAACCCTTCATAGTTTTTTTTCTGAGTCACTATTCCCTAAACAAATCTCTGCACTAGGAATAAGGAGGATATATATACATATATGCATATATATGTACATATATATATTCTTCACCCATACTGCAAATATACTATGCAATTCAAAAAAAAACTCATGAATAGTCCTCAAAGAGATAAATGAAGAGTATCTGATATATATATTTATATGTGATATATAAATATATTTGATATAAATATATGTGCATATATATGATATATGTACATATAAATGCATATATGATATGTATATATAATGTGTGTATGTGTCTCATTATATATTATATATTATATATGTATATATAAAGAGAGTATGCACACATAATTCAGAAAGACATTTCCCAGATCCCAGAAATCACTACTGGAGAAGGCAGTAACCCATGAGCACATTTCATGAACTAAAGAATATTTGCAGGTATTTCCTGGCAGTGCAACTTGAATTTTATCAATGCACATCTGCCAATAACCAACTCTCTTGTCAGGCTTCTCACATGTCCTATGAAGGATCATTCAGACTCTTTTGAAGATGAGTCAGTAAACATTGATTAATTAAAGTCCCTTTTCCTCAGAGATTATTCTTCCTTTTGAGATAATTTGTTGAGAGAAGTTCAAAATAGTACTATCACTATCTTCCCGTTCATCATCTATTTGCTCGAGCGGGCACCAGTAATATGTCCATATGTCCTGTCTCATGCTAGTAGAGCCCAAGGGCATCTGCTTGCTCCAGGAATATAAAAGAGCCTCAGACAATTATATTAGGTCATGGGAATGACCTAATAGAATTGTTACTGGTATTTGGCATATCTGATATATGCCAAATATCTCAGATATGGTGTGATGATCCGGGCTGTGATACACTCATCTGCTTCTGGGTGGAGTTCTGTTGACACCCACCCTGCAGCAGTTTTTTTTTTTCAATCCGGCCCAGGTATGCTGATCCAGAGACATACAGACATGGGGCAGAGCTGCTACTTGCTCTCCCTGTGCCCAGCCACTCCAGAGGTGCCCAAGAGGGATGGCGGGTTCTAGCCCTGGCCCGCCACCCCAGCAGGGCCTCCCAACAAGCCAGACAACCCCACCCACTCCATGAGGGCCTCCATCTTCCACTTCGGACTTCCCTCTCGTCAGAAAATAATACACAAATCTCATCATGTTCATTGTTAAAAGTTGTATGCTATTAAAAGATCTTTGCCAAGCACTGAACGTAGCTTCTTGATATTTAGTCTTTCAGATGATTCAGATTGGCCTGAGACTTGAGCGGTTCTGACTCGAACTTGAATCATGACTTTTGAATTTGTGACTTTAGGAACAGATATTATTTATGAAAGCCAGCTATAAGGTTTTGTTGTGGTTTGGTTGTTTTGTTTCAGATGTTAGGCATCAGCTTTTAATTATCAGATTTTCAAACTTTTCTAAAGGTTTAACAATTTCTGTGACTAGATATTAAGTTCACAAAAAGTTTTGTTTTTTGTAAGATTTGAATAAAATATATCTTCTCCCTTTTTTGGAGCAGAAGCAAAGTGTGATACTATCTTGAGGGATCAGCTGTGCAGCTATATCCAAAGTATTTGTAAGCTGATAATGAAAGCCAGCTTTATTCATTTATATTTATATTTTATACAAATTGCTCTAGTGCTTTTGTTATGAACTTATGGAAAAACTTTACATATTTTAGCTAATCCTAACACTGTCTGTATAAGACATATGGATAAAGATTAGCATGATGGAGAAGGAAATCTTCTTCTTGAAATCTTACAACCATAGTCAAAGCTAGGAAAAAGTCTGGGGAGAGAGAGAGAGAGAGAGAGAGAGAGAGAGGAATAGACAGTGAGACAGTGAGAATTAAATTAATATTTCCTACCACCTAAACAATTATTATTTCTAGATATGTCTACAATTTTTCTTTTTTTAATTTTTTTTTCCTTTTTTTTGGGGGGTCACAACCGGCGGCGCTCAGGGGTTACTCCTGGCTCTGCACTCAGGAATTACTCCTGGCTGTGCTCGAGGACCATATGGGATGCCGGGGATTGAACCCAGGCCAGCACAGGCCGGCCGTGTGCAAGGCAAATGCCCTACCCGCTGGACTATCACTCCAGCCCTGTCTACAATTTTTCTTTCTCTTCATCTGACACATATTCCACTATTTTATTTTGTCAAACTGACTCCTTGAGGTCCATGATACGTCTCAAGTGGAGGAGTGCATCCCTAGTATGTATAAGGCTGTGACTTCAACCCCTGGAACTCAATGGTCTCCTTCCCTCATCCCCCTACCTAACAATTTGGGGAATATAATCACTATTGAAAGTGTATTTTTCATTTTCTCCCCTGTCTGTCTATGTACATCTTTCTTCCCAAATGCTTTCTCAATATTCTTACCACTCAAGAAAAGTTCCATTCTGTCCATAAAACCACACAGAAGTTGGTTTTTATCCTTTGCAATTAAACCTATTATATTCTGTTCTGTACAATGACTGTTTATATCTTTCCTGACCTTGACCATAGGCTATAGGTTCCTAATGAATAGGTCATAATCATATCTTTCACCCAAAGACAATTTGGCATAGATCATATGGGCCATATTTTTCTGATCCGTAGATGAAGTTAAAGACCTGTTTGTTTGGGCTAGAGCTATAGTACAGTGTGGAGGGCGTTTGCCTTGCATGTGACCAACCCAGGTTCAATCCGCTGCATCCATATAGCCCCTCGGGCATCATCAGTAGTAATTCTTGAATGCAGAGACAAAAGTAACCACCATGTGGTTGCCAAGTGTGACCCAAAACACCAAAAATCCCTCTTTGTTGAGTGAATCAAAGGAAAGTTTTGATCCCAAAGATATATTTACTTGCAGAAAAATCTGTAATAAACATTTTCCTAATCTTCTCATCTCATTTTCCAGTCAGTTGCAAATTTCTACTCCTCTTTTCTCTATTTTTATAACCATAGTCTTTTCATCACCATTATTTGTATCTAAGCTCTAAATTTGGGCCACATACAATGGTCTTTCCCTTTATTCTATTTTACTCTCCCTCAGCCCATTTCACTGTCCTTTTTATTCATTGTTTCAGGTTTCCTTCTCTCGTAGTCTATTGTAAAATAAGAAATATACTCAAATTCAGTTCCTCATTACATAACATACCTCAACTTTGGAAACATGGTATTTCAGTTCCTAAGACTGCTTTGCATAAAATTATACACACAAAAAATCTGCGTGTAAAAGCCTAACTAAACTTTTCATTGGTTCTAAGAGCTTCCTTATACTTTCTATCAGTATCTGTTTTTTTTCATGCCATTCTTTCTATCTACAATGTCCTATTTTAGCCCTAGCTCAAAGATGCAACATTCCATGAACTCTTTGCTTTTCTCCAACTGCCAATGGCAAAAATTCTCCTTTATTAGGGATTTCTCTGTCTCTCCATCATTTGGATTCTCTGCTAACTAGGACAGTCCAAATCAATCACTTGATCACTTGAATCACGTTATTCATCGATTTGCTCTAGCTGGAGCCAGTAACATTTCCATTGGACCTTATCACATGCCAATGTAGCCCAATGGCATCTGGTTGATTCAGGAATATGAAGAGCCTCAAACCGTTCCTTCAGGGTCTTGACAAGGAAGTCTGACCATCTTGTAGGTGGGCGGCCACATGATCTTTTGACATCCAGTGGGATCCAGTCGGTAACAGCTCTAGTCCAGCAGTCGTCTCCAAATCGCATTACATGTCCAGCCCATCTGATTTTCGATGCCTTGGCAATTGAGACAGCGTCCCTGATTCTGGATTAGCGATGGAGGTCAGAACTCCAGATCCCTTCTCTCACTTGTGTGAGGCGTGATATTCTAAGCATAGCTCTTTTGATTCCTCTCTGGGAGACCCGAATAGTATTCTCATCCTGCTTTCACAGGGCCCAGGTCTCTGAGATGAATGTTAATGCAGGGAGAATGGTGGAGTCAAAGAGATGTGCCCAGAGCCAGAGGTTCTTTGTCTTTTTAGCTATTTCTTCGATGCCTTTGAAGGCATTCCATGCTGCTCTCTTCCTCCTGCACAGCTCAGGTTTTAGGTTGTTCATCATGTTGACTTCTCGACCTAGGTACGCATAACTGCTGCATTCAGAGATGTCTCTTCCATTGAGAATGAATGGGGCCTCTGGAACTAGTTCATTTTTCATAAACATGGTTTTCTTTAGATTCAGCTGTAGACCTATCTTTCCACATTCTGGGTCGAAGTCAGCCAGCATTTGTGCCGCTTGGCTAATGTTTGGTGTTATTAGAACAATGTCATCAGTGGAGCGGAGGTGGTGTAGTTGCCGACCATCTATCTTCACTCCTATTCCTTCCCATTCTAATTGTCACATGATGTTCTCGAGGGTGGCGCTGAAGAGTTTTGGTGAAATGGTATCACCCTGTCGAACCCCTCTTCTGACATCAATGATCACTTCCTTGTAGAATGGTGAGATCCTGGTGGTGAATCCATAATACAGCTCACGAAGGATCTTGTTGTATTGGGTTTGAACACCCTGTTTGGCTAGGGCTTCGATGACTGCTTCAGTCTCCACAGAATCAAAGGCTCTCTTTAAATCAATGAATGTGAGACAGAGTGGCATCTTGTACTCCCTACAAACCTCAGTGAGATTGGTTACCGAGTGGATATGGTCGATTATGCTGAATCCTTTCCGGAAGCCTGCTTGCTCACATGGTTGTCCTTCATCTAGTGTTCTGCCAATCCTGTTCAAGATGACTCGTGTAAACAGCTTGTAGATGACGGACAATAGGCAGATGGGGCGATAGTATATAGAACTTAGCAGTGTGTCTGGAGTATAATAGAGTTTAAGAATTTTTTTTTTTTGCTTTTTGGGTCACACCCGGCAATGCTCTGGGGTTTCTCCTTGCTCTGCACTCAGAAATTACTCCTGGTGGTGCTCAGGGGACCATATGGGATGCTGGGGATCGATCCCGGCCGGCATGGGCTGGCCATGTTCAAGGCAAACACCCTTACCCGCAGGACCATCGCTCTGGCCCCAGAAATATTTTATTAAGTTTTAAGGTCAAACACTTCATTTGGTACTTCAGTAATTCTCAATATCATTCTTCAAATCCATTTTATTTCTCTCCTCTCTCTCAAATTTAAATACCATTTAAAATATCACAATGAAAATGAGCTTCCATTACTATACCTTTAATTCTGTATTTTTACTTCCACTTTCTGCAGTGTAAAATTGTCATTTTATTCACTTCTCTTCCATTTTTTTCTTCAGTTTCACCCACAACTCTGAGCAAGCCAGGGCATCAATTTAGAAGGTTTCTTAAACTTTTTCCTCCCATGACTCTATGCTGCAAGAAATGCAGAATAGGCAAGAAACTCCACAATCAACTCAAATTTATTATAGGTTGATTTTTGTCTTAGTTGCTCAGAAACATTTACTGCTGACTCCAGCCAATGTACTGTTACATGACCCCATGGAGTCACAAGCCAGAGGTTAAAAAATGAGATTAGGGAATGCTGAGTATCTGTTCAGGTGATCTCAGAGATTTCAGTCAATTACAGCAGTGAAGATGCAGCATATTTCATAACTAGAGAATCCCAGTTACCTGAAACTTAACACCTTTGTTCCTCAGTCCTATTTTCAACTCAATTGCAATAAACTCACGCAAACTATACTGTAGTGGGGCCTTGGGATGAGAGAGTACAGTAACTCACTAGACGGTGATGCTTTTAAACTGAGAAGGAAATAATCCTGTGAAAGATACAGATTGGGATGTGTTTCCAGTCAAACAGCACAGTTGCAGGGTGGGAAATTCTATTGTGAATGCCTAGAGGGCTGACACCTGTGTACTAGTTTCCGGTTTGTCTTTGGGGAACATCTCCTGATTTTGTATCAAATTGTGCATTGAAATTATACTAGTTCCTCAGGGAGTTGAAAGGTTAAGTATTACTGTATTGTCCAACCTAAGGATAAGAATTAAATGAGACTATTTTGGAAAAATTATCTATTGCCACTTTTAAGTTTACCAAGTCTTCAATTTGGGAAGATACCGGAGAAATGAAAATAGTGTGTGCAGGGGAGAAAAGTTAATGCTGATCCACAGCATATATTTGGTTTGTTTTGCTTTGCTGCCCCACCCAGAGGTGCTCAGGAATTACTCCTGGCTCAGCACACAGGAATCATTCCTAGTTGTGCTCTGGTAGACAGTATCAGAGGCTGAGGATCCAAGTCAGCTTGGCCATGTGCAAGGCAAGCAACCCCGACACTGTACCATCCCCTCCAGCCCCATCCCAAGTATTTTTAAAGCAGTTTCTGGCTATAATTAGAAATAAGTAAGAAGAAGGAGAGCAACAGCAATGATTTATCTTCTTTTATCAATATAACTTGCAGCAACTAGGGTGAAAGTCAAAATTTTAAAAATAATAATAATAAAAATAAAAGATACATGCAAAATATTTACCAAATGATGATCACTAAATCATTGAAGAACTAATGCAAATTTTAATAATACATTTATACCATTCATTATAGTACATAGTTAAAATATATTATATAATAAAATACATATTTATATAGTATCACTATTATTAGTACAATTAATATGCTTTCAGGAATATATTATGATGCGAGTCACGAATAAATAAATTTTCTAACAATAATGAGCTAATAAACGGTATATTCTCTCTTCATGCTTTTGTCCTATTATTAATCCATGTACTATGTAATTAATCTATGAGAATGACATAGCACAGAGACTGGAAACTTTTTTTGATATACTGTCATGTTCCCGATGTTTCAGTTGCTCTGCAAAAGGAATTTAATGTTCTTTCTTCTATGATTTATAGTATAATTGTTTTACAAATCTTGCCATTCTTATAAAACAAATAAAAGTCATTTTTACTTCTCATTCCTGGACAGATAAACTAAAAACACACTGAGTCAGAGGTAAAGAATCAGATAATTTTAGGTCATCTGGAACCAGGCTTTGGGTGTTTCGTTGACACTGATTAGTCATAAGACAAGGAATAAACTTAAGCTTATTCATTCTACACATGAAAATATATTTAGCACCTCCCTAAATAAGGTTGTTGTGAGGAATCAATGAGAATGTGTTTCTGCACATATAAGCACACACCCACACCAGCATACATTGCTGGCGCATTGTAAGGATTCATGAAATATGTATAGTATTTTTAATCATGATTTTCTTAGTTTTCAATATTACAATTGCATGGTTGTCTCTCTAGAAGTCTTTATTCTGTAACTTTCAGCTGCTGTGAAACACTGGGCTATGGTTTATCCATCAGAAATCTTTTAGATATGGCTTTAGCCTCCCTATGTTAGTATTATGGTCAAGATGTTCTGTTTTGTTTTGGTGTTTGTTTTGATTTGTTTAGTTTGTCATTTTGAGACCATACCTGGTAGTTCAGGGCTTACTCCTGACTTTATGCTGAGGGATCACTCCTGCTGTGCTCAGGGGACTATATGGGGTGCCAGGAATTGAACCCCATTCAGTCATGTGCAAGGCAAGTACCCTAATCGCTGTACAATTGCTCCAGCGCAATCAAGACATTCTTAAGAAAGAATCTTGAATTTACAGTTATTTTAAAATACAAATAAATTAACAGCCAGGCCATTCTCTTACTATTTGTTGGAAGGTGGGGAAAATCCAAACACTTAACAATATCAGAGCTCAACAAATAGCATTACGTCTTTCAGTGGCCTCAACTTTAAAAAGTGTCAAAGCCCCAATCTTAGTGAAAAGCAGACAATAACACTGCAGCCTTTATTTTTTCCAATTTAAAAATTCCATATGGGGCCGGAGCGATAGCCCAGCGGGTAGGGCATTTGCCTTGCACGTGACCGGCCCATGCCGGCCAGGATTTGATCCCTGGCATCCCATATGGTCCCCTGAGCACTGCCAGGAGTAATTCCTGAGTGCAGAGCCAGGAGTAACCCCTGAGCATTGCCGGGTGTGACCCAAAAAGCAAAAAAAATAAAATAAAATAAAATAAAATAAAAATCCCATAGCCACTAAATGCCATTATCATATTCCTATCATATTTCTTGAAATACAAAACATCATATAGAACACACCAGATTCTTCCTGCCATACCCCCTCTATGTATGTACATATATGTATATTTATGCTTATATATATGCTCATATAAATGCTTATATATGCTTATATATGTGTGTGTATCTCTGTGTGTCTATGTGTGTGATTGTGTCTATTTCTTCTTTAAAAAAACATTCTCCATGCACTTGCCAAATCCAGGATAAATATAAAGCTATATTTATACTATATGTATTAAAAAGTCACCAGTTATTTCTATATGTGTGTTATAGTATTTCTTTTCATGATTCATTTCTAACCTAGTTTTTGTGACACATTTAATTTTCAGTGTCTCTCACCTTCTACCTAGAGTTCATCTTCATTTAGGATCTTTGTGAGAGTATAGTACAAAAAATCAAAGCAACACTTTTATTATTTTTTTTCTTTATTTAAAAGCATTTCAATTAAATTTTTATTGATATAATATGATTTACAAAGATTTTCAATGTTTATGCCTCAAGGTGAAATTTTTATTCAGAACAAAATATTTTATTAAATAAAACGGAAGCCTTATAAATAATTTTTTGATCATTAAAAATTTGTACCAAAAAAAGTGAAAAACTCACTTGCTTTATTATAGCCTCATCAGGGCCTCTTAAGAAAGTCTGTTTCCATAAAAATAACACTTAAGACTGATTCAGCTTTGACATTTTTTACCAAGGTTGGATGTAGATGGAGTCCCTAATAAATGCTACTCTGCACTCAGGAATTACTCCTGGCGGTGCTCAGGGGACCATATGGGATGCCCGCATGCAAGGCAAACGCCTACCTGCTGAGCTATCGCTCCGGCACCATAAGTGCTACTCTGAAATCATGATTTGTACTTAAAGTGCTTTATATATATATAAATGCCCTATTGTAGGTTTTATTCATATAAAGCATTTAGAACTAGCAAGTCTATAGAAATTAAAAGTAGATTAACCATGGTTGTAGGGTAGGTTCAAAACTTATATGGGGCCGGAGTAATAGCACAGCAGGTAGGGCGTTTGCCTTGCACATTGCCAACCAGCTTCGATCCCCAGCATCTCATATGGCCCCCAAGCACCTCCAGGAGTAATTCCTGAGCGAAGAGCCAGGAGTAACCCCTGAGCATTGCTAGCTGCCACCCAGGAAGAAAAAACTAATATCAATTGCAAATTAACATAATTAGCATGAAGGAGTTTTCTTGATGATTAAAAATATTTGAAAATTTGATTTTGAAGAGGGTGTTGAAACTGTATAAACTTATGAAATTATTGTATTTTACTATTATAACAGTAAGTCTTGTGCTAAATTCTTCCTGAAAAAGGAAGGAAGGAAGGAAGGAAGGAAGGAAGGAAGGAAGGAAGGAAGGAAGGAAGGAAGGAAGGAAGGAAGGAAGGAAGGAAGGAAGGAAGGAAGGAAGGAAGGAAGGAAGGAAGGAAGGAAGGAAGGAAGGAAGGAAGGAAGGAAGGAAGGAAGGAAGGAAGGAAGGAAGGAAGGAAAAAGAGAGAGGGAGTGAAAGAGGAAAGTAAGGAAGGAGAGGGAGGCAGGAAGGAAAGGAAGGAAAACTCAGAAAATCTGAAGACAGAAATAGTGTTCATAGAGCAGCGCAGGCAAGTTTCTGAAATTCAGGAACTCTCAATAAAAGAGAAGAAGGTACATTTTCTGTGACCTCTTTCTTTACCTACAGCCTCTTTGTAGAAATTAGCAAAGCCTGTGAATTATCAGAGAGAAAACATTTAATGGCAAGTGGAAACTGGATCATGTACAGTTTCTCTATGTAAAATTTTTCCCTGAGTTTGCGAGCACATATTAATTCACAATTCAAACTTAAAGAGACGTCTCCACCAATTTTTTTGAAACTCCTGAAGGAAAAAAGAGTCATTATAATTTGCTCAGCATGTCTTTCTGACAGATCTCTGTATAAAACAGAGGACTGCACTCAGACCAACAATAATGTCTTCACGCTGCTATGGGATTCCCAGCAAACGTCTACCAAGCAAGTTTCATTGAAGAAAAACTAACATGAGTGAGAGAATTTTTTAGAAATCAGTGACCTAAAAATTATTTTAATATCTCCCCCAAGAAAATAATCTGGTATCAGTTTTACAGGTATTCTTCCTGGGTTGTGGATACCTACCTTCCTCAAAAAGCAGGAAGTGAACTTCAATGGAGCAACAACGCTGTAACACTGGGGAAATGATTGATTTCACTTGAGCAGCACCACCAACAAAAATGTTTAAAAACAGTTTCACAGCTCAACTTTCTCCTTGCTTTTTTCTTTTTCTTCCTCTTATAGTTGGAATGTATTTTATCGTCTGTCAGTTTTGCCCTCTGATATGTCCTCTTAAATTGGATCTGTAAGCCCTTCATAAAGTTTAATAAATCTTCAGCATTTCACCCTAAGGAAATTATATTAAAAATCTTCAAATGTGAAGTTGGGCCCGCAGACACACAGCACTGGGAATTTTATCACCATAATCAGCGTGTAATGAAAGCCTCTGTCGCTGTTCCTTCCCAATCATAATCTGCCTGTCTTTATGAAAAAAGGGGGTTTGTCTGGGTTCATCTGCAAGCTTTAATTGGAAGATGTCTTCATTTCATTCCAGCCTACTGGGATAATAACTCAGCCCCGTGTTTAAACACAGGCCCTTGCCGCTGATATTTTTTCATTTAGTAAAGCATGTCTCTTTAAATGATTTAGCAAATCATCATGAATGCCAAGCCAGGGTGATTGGCAGCTCATTGCTGGTGCACCATTTGCATGACATTTGTTCTTCAGCTAAGAAAGCTGCCTCAGGTAAACAAGCAGGCCCTGTACTGACTCCCTTTGAGTCCCTTCCTGTTTATTTTCTCATAATCAAATGACATTTATGGAGAGGCGACTGCAGCTGCACATATATGAGGGAAATGCAATCAGCTAAGCATGATGACTTCATTCAGGTGATATTTTGATTAGCAAAAGGATATTTTTATGACATAGGGGGCTTTTTATTGAGAAATCTACCAAAGTCCCTGTTGTGTAACTAACAGTTTATATTTTATCTATATTTTAATGCAAAGCTGGAACTCAATTGTTTGACTGAGCAGTCTCTGATGAGGGTGATATTAAAACCTGGGGGGCATCAGGCAGGGATGCAAGGCAACCTTCTTTGTCCAACGCAGAAGAAAATAGCCTATTCTCTCTTCAAAAGAAAATTAAAGAAAGAAAACAAGGTTATATGATAGAAAGCTATTTGATAGCATTAATGAATGTTGTTTAACCTACAGGAGATTTTTAGAAAGGAAACTGTTTTAAGGTTAAACATTTTGCA
This sequence comes from Cryptotis parvus, assembly GCA_021461705.1. Lineage (NCBI taxonomy): Eukaryota > Metazoa > Chordata > Mammalia > Eulipotyphla > Soricidae > Cryptotis > Cryptotis parvus. The sequence continues at coordinate 10,310 of JAJIBD010025818.1, read as the reverse complement.
GGTTTTTTCTGAATCATCATCCTACCAAGGGATGTGGAAAATAGAAAATCATATTTTTTCTTTTAAAAATTGTATAATAGTAACATAAAATAGGAATCTTTCTATGTAATGTAGTTGAGGTGCAGAGCAAAGACCAAACTAAAGATTCGCAGCCTTGTTAAACACAGGCAAACACTGGACTTAGTTTCTTTATTTCTGGAAAACATATCTTTGACATTGAAGGTAGACATAATCTTTCCAACTTCCTCAGTTTCTAGAGTTGGAAGCACATGGCAGGATTGAGACCATTTCAACTCTATGATCATGATGTTTTTTCACAATCAGCTACCAAAGCTCTGCTAAGGAGTATCTCCACCAACCAGAAATCCCAGATTTTCCATGAGCTAGACTAATCATTCCACAAAATGTATTGTCTTTTCTTTTCAATTCTGTATCATAAGATAATGGAGAAAAATGCTTACTTTAAGGATGATAAAGAAAGTCTAAGGCACCCAAATTCCTCTTTCTTGTCATTTAGATCTGGGCTTTCTACTCTGAACTGAATGCATCTTGTGTCACTTTCTATCATCCTTAGGGACATGGACATGGCATTTAGGATGTAAAATAATGTATCTGATCCAGAAGTCTTAAGTTCTAGGATGACCAAAGTTCATCATGACAGAATAGAAAAATACTGCCTCAATATAAAACTAAGAACTGCACAACCATCCATTGTGAAGGGGCTTATTTGAGAGGGGAATTTTAAGACCCCAGAAAGTTAGAAGAAAATGCCCAGTAGGAAGTTTAAGAAGGAATTACAGCTAATGTGAACAATGGGGTCTAACATGGTTATAGTAAGTACTCACCTTTCTTTTTGTTGTTTGTTATATTTGAACATATGAAACATTCAGCAAACATCACCAAATCTGAAGGTCAATCATCTTATATAATAATGTTTATATGCTTCTTCTCTATAATTTCTAGAATGTTAATGCTTTTGGTGAATCATGTATAGTATAAGGAAGATGTTGTGTTTTACAGATTGAAGAAACTTTAGCCCAGTTCTTTCAACACAGAAAGACCAATAAGAGTTTTCCTTTGACATAGTAGCTTCCGCACAGTGCATTGCATGGGTCCATGAACTTATTGCTTGGATCCATGAACTTATTCATGTTATTCTTGTATAGTTTATAGCAGATGGTGGTTTCCTGTTGGGGTTAGGGTGAGCGCACTGACAAAATCCGGAAGGAGGGTGTAGGGCTCCCCTTCTGCCCCAGGGATCAGTGGCCTAAGGACAGAGATAGACGGAAGAATGCAGCAATGTTACAAAGGCTTTACTCACACTGTTCTGGTATACAATCCAGCAATAGGAAAACCCCAGACAATCCGGGCACTGGCCACATGCAGGTTTAGAATCCTAGGCCAAGATGCATCTACCATGTGCTAAGGCACAACAGTGAAGAGAACGGAGAGGAGGAGAGCAGAGGGAGAAGTAGTAAAGGCAAAAAGTAAAAAAAGCAAAATGATGGAAGAAGACAGGCTATAGCTTTAATAACTTTCCAGCCCAGACTGACCCACATCAATGGAAAGCAGTTAGGGTCAAGCCCCCTCAAGTAACTTCTCCCAGGACCTCACCTATTCCATTGAAATGTTAATATTGCCTAAACCCAGGCTGCAGGTCCTTGGTAAATGGGGGAAGAGCATCTGAGATGAACTGTATCTCAGAATACAAAGGCATGCATCTGTACCAATGGATATTAAACAGCCAGGTATATATTTCTCCAAGCCTTCACAAGATTCTCATCTTTACTTCATAGTTGTTTTGTATATTAGCCTTTAGACTTATTAGAGAGTTACTTGGTTGGAGGCAAACAGCTTTTCACTCTGGTTTAATTACTTAGAGATCCAATGTGGCCAGGTAAATATACTGGTAAGATCTTTTTAGTCCCACGATGATTGTGGTAGAATGAGAGAAAATATACCAGCCAACATAGAATGCATGGTAAGATATACTGCGACATAAAGTCACAGATTCAAACTGTTTTCTTGCCCCTATATCTACAAAGTGGCAGGAGGTAACTCCAGGCAAGGTGCAGTGGCTCTGGGCAATAGTGTACTTCACCAGTTTCCAGCCCTGTTCTTTCTAAAGTAACTCATAATTTTCACAACTTTTTCTTTTATTGATATTTTTATTCTTTGCTTGATTCACTTTACAAATCAAAATTAAAAATTAAATTCTATACAAAAAACTCTGATTCAGGTCAACAGTTGAAAATAATTTAATCATTATCATACATAGAATACACCTGGTGAGTGAAGTTATCATGAGGCCTTTCTGAGTGATTTTATAGACAGTATTATTGAAGAATCATCCTAAATCCATTTACTTAAATTGAGTATTATGGAGATTATATACTCCTCATGAAACTCTGACCAATGCAATAATTTTGAAGGAAGATTTGAAGCTGATCATCAGCCCCTCCTCCATCATGAAAAGATTGGATTAGGTATCTCTCTTATATCTTACTTTAGAAAGCTATGTTAAAAGCTATGCTATGCAGAGCATTTGTCACAGTATTGAGTAACTGACTATTCAGTTATCTGTGGCCCATATTAGTGAGCAGGAACTCCATCTTATTTACCTGCATGTCACTTATCAATTTATTACCTTTCAGCCTCACTTGCATTTTTCAATATATGCTCAGTCATAAGCCACAGAAATCCTTCAAGCATTCAAACAGAGCATGATGCTATATTTAGAGTTTAAACAGTCATTGCAGGATGCAGAAGACTTCTATAATTTCTGCTGGGAGGGAAAGAGAAGACTTCCAGTATTGTCTCCACTGACAGAATGTGGATAGCTCCAATCATCCAAAAATCTAGATTTAAAAGTAACTTGTCTTTAGCACTCTATGGTGAAATTAATATCACATAGCCAGCCTTCGGCAACCTGCATAGTCTGAGCACAGTTTGCCAATGGCCTGCTTTCCAATTCCCCATATGTTTTGCTGTTTATTTAGTGAATATAGACTCACTCCTTTCTAGAGAAGTAACCAAATTACACCTTCAATAGAATCTCTAAGTTAGTTTTTCCTAGGTTCTTCCTCAGCCTCTGTGAACTCTGTCGAGTTTTGTCATATATATTATAGTTAATAATTCTTGTATTCAACTTCCCTTATAAAAACCTGATTTATTATTTCTGTCTCCTATTGCTACAATATGAGTACAGTCAGTGAAGAGTAATTCTTACTGGCACTTTATAATATTAATTAAGTATTCCTAGAAAATATTGACTTATCATTAAGCAAATAAGTGGATAGATTTATGTATCAATGGATGCATAAAAAAGAATAGGGAAATATAGGATTCCTAATTATTGCCTTTTTGTTCTCTTGCCAGCAAGAATTTCTGACAGCAACTCTACTTTTGTTATGATTAATCATACAGTTATCCTACTACATTGGAGTTTGGTGACCATAATTATTCATTTGCATCCCAGTTTTTATTAATTTTTAATTAATTTCCAAGGCCCAGAAGTAAATGATATAGATGTATAGATATGCATAAGCTGGAAAGATTGAAAGAGATAGAGATAGAGAAAAAGAGAGAGAAAAAGAAAAGAGACAGAGAAATAGAGACAGAGAGAGATAGAGACAGAAAGAGAGAGAGAAAGAGAGAGAAAGAGAGAGACAGAGACAGAGCGAAAAACACCATTGTCTTCTTTTCCTATCCAGCAGACTTCAATTTCCTCTGAAGAGGACTTTCCTGTTCTCCACAGGAATTGGCTATTTTCATAAAAAACATGGCATACTGTTCTAATACTGCTTAAGTGGAAATATTGTCATTTAGGCAAAGCTGTAAGTTTTCCCAATGGAAGTTAAAGCATTTTGGTTCCTGAGGTCCTGTTGTATGGCAATAACTGATAGTTTAGCAGTCCTACCTCAAGAGAAATTTTATGAAGATTGAGCTTCTAATGGCACTTTAATAGAATTAATTTCCTTTCCTTCTATATCAGAATGTTTTAAATACTGACAACTATGGACAAGGTTTTGATACTCTCACCTAATTTTTTTTACCATATTTCGAACATTTTGGACAGTATGATTTTTTCCCCATCACTGCTAAGATACTCAATTATATTTGACATTTCAGATTGGTCAAAATTCAACCTGTAACAAACCATGGGGATTTGTTTAGCAGAAAATATGTCCAGATCATTAAAAACTTGGAGCTGTATCCAAAAAAGAGATCATTTTATCTTTCCTAATACAAACAGTAAAAAAATTTTCCACAATACCATGATGGAAGTAAAATATCTGACTTAGTTTAATTTTTGTTTTATTTTTAATAAAACACTTTCAGTCTAATATGGAACTGTATTACATTTATTTTGTATATTGTCCCACTCCTTTTCATATTTATGTTGTGTCTAACTATTCTATCACTCTGACCCCTATTTTATAGGCAAAATAAAAATGAGGTAGAGCTTGTGACATGAGGGCAAAACCATTGTCAATTCTAAGTATAGCAACAAAAGAAGACAAATTGTCTTAGTGTACTAAGTTAAAAATAATTTTTGTACATTGCTTTTATGGAAACTTTACATAAGCTAATCCATACACTGGCCAGGATAAAATACATTTACTCTACTTGGGCATGGAAAACAAAACTGTGCATTACAGTGACCATATATGAAGGGCAGAGTATGTGCAGAAATACAGAAATGGGATATAAAGAATAGATAACTATTCATTTGTTTACTGTTTCCACCAAATACTAAATACACAAGTATAGGATTTTCTCTACAATGAAGATTAATATTTTAATACAAATAAGGCTGTTTTCTTTTTCTATTTTTCTCAAATATCCTTAAAGATCTCTAAATTATGTATGAGTCAAGATTTTTTAAAGGATGACAATGTAGTATAAGGCATAGAGCAAAAATCCTAACCTAATATGCAAATGATTTCTCCAGGAAGAAAGCTGAAGAAACTATTCCTAATTTCTCTCTGAATTAGGAATAAGTTTTAGAAATTTTTCTAGAAAATAGATAAAGGAGTGTAGCCCCTATTGACTTAATTCTCTGCATCATTTATAAAAGGAGGACTATCATGGTGAATAGGAAAAGAATATTAGATTTACTAGAAAAAACTATCTTCCTATTTTGCTTGTCCTTCTAACTTAGTTTCCTTGCAGCACAGGACAATATTACTTTATATATTACAAATTTAATGCACCTTTTGTGGCTCTCAGGGACCTCCAGGATTGCACCCAAATGCTCAGGGGATCATTGTCCCAGGGATCTAATCAGGACTGAGGTACCTACACATGCAAAGTACCAATTCCTTCTTTCCAACCCTGCTTTATGTTTTAACATTTGCTATGAAGTTGGCAACACATAGATTTAATTTATGATCTCTATCTTCATTGTTACCAATTATGTAAATCTACCACTTTGGGCAAATTACAGCAATCATACATCAGGATGCTTTAATTGACCTTTCATGTTTATTATACTACTGTTACAGATAGTTTTTAATACTTTCTATGATAACTTGCTAATTGTTTACTGATATTAAAAAAAAAATCTTATTACCTCTCCATTTTTCATACCAGACAGATCCTTATGAAATAAAGATGGAGGTCTATGAAACGAGCACTTGTTTCTTGACTTTCTTGATTTTAATAGACTGCAACATTTTATAATTAATACCGTGTATTCTCTTCCCTCTCTAAAAGTTCCAAGTCAGGTTGAGAAAAAACATTTAAATATTAAATGAAAGTTAATGAAAACTATTTTACCAAAATTCATATATAAAAAATATCAACTCCAGTTAAAATGCCTGATAAGGCAATAATGACTCTATAAGGACAATTAATCACGTAGTCATATTATCATTTGCTAAGGGAGAAAATGTTCTACATAGATTATCGGATGAGTCTTTTTCTATCTCTTTTCCCCTTAGAAAGGATTCTTGTCTCCTAAACAGGGAAAGAGAAAAGAAGCCGATCTGGCACCTGTAGGACGAAAGTGCGCCTATCTGGCAATTTTCAGTGTTTATCTTCATGGTTTCCTTTTCATCCAGATGAAAACCTAAGCCAAGAATTTCATCTTGTCTTGTGCTTTCAGTATATTTGGCATGAATGTCCTGGCTTATAGGTACTTTCCCTAAATGTGAGAATCAGGTACATGTTGGATTTTAATGATTTATCACATAGCATTCACTGTGCCCACCATAGACCCAGAAGATGAATTAAGTTGATTGTTTAAATTGCTAGGCTATGTTAGTGATTATTAAGGGGTGTTCTAATAAGACCTACAAACTTCATGGAAAATTCTTAAAAGCCAATATCAGAAGCAAAAGTTTAATGAACAAGAGTTCAAGGTCCACCTCCACATGACCACATTTATTTCAACCAAGTTCCTTTAATTTCACCCACTTCAACCTACACAGACTTCACATAATTCTCTTGAAGAAAAGTCTTTGAAAACACACACACACACACAAACACACACATGCACATGCATACATACACACTAATTTTAATACCAACATCTTCTAAGCAGGTTAATATTTCCTATAGAACTTTAAAGTTTCAGTAAATTTAGGTCACCAGGTGACTTCTGAGTCTATGAAATTCCCATGATCAAGGAACACTACTTTTTCCTTCATACATGTCTTCTTTTTTTTTTTAATTTTCTTGGCATCCTAGTTACTTCTGGATTTAGGGGGGAGAAAAAGGCATAACCATAAACACAGGAGAAAAGTTTTAGTGATGGAGTTAGGTTTGTTCTTAAAGCATGTGAACTCTGGAATAGCAAGCACACAGATAATATTTTAGATAACTGTTTTCTCCCTATTTATCATCTCAGAAATTGTTGTTCCCCATAATAGTACATATTATACTTTGAATCAACTCAAGAGTCAACCCGAGTAGAATCACTATAGCACTGAAACTGCTTCAAGTTATCATGACATAACAGACTCCATCACATTTACCTGGTGTTACTAAAAATGGTCGATCTCAAAACATATCTTAGATTACAGGGGTATTAGACTTTGAGGGTGCTTTGATAATAATACACCATGATTAAATATAATACCTATATCGATTTTGAACTCTCACACCGGCCTGACTCATCTCAGGTACCCTACCTCCCCTGGGTGTGCGGCTGGCCGGCGCGGGCGCTGGGGCCGTGGTAGAGCCCGGGTCTCGGCAGAAGGGTGGAACTACAACCCCAGAAGTCCGAGCGGAACCGGGAAGTAAACGGTCATTTTGAACTCTCACACGGCCTGACTCCATCTCAGATACCCTACCTCCCTGGGGTGTGTGGCTGGTAGGCGGCGGCATCAGCTAACGCGTACCTTATTAATAGAAAAACTAGGAATTTCCACACCAAGGGAAGGTAATACCCTCAAGAAAAAAACAGTACACCAGAGGAATCTATCCCCTGAACACCACAACACCATGGGGAAACAACGCAGATCCCCAGCTCGAAGAACAGATGAAGGAATCGACCCTGAAGACTCAAAAAGAATACAGATGTGCATGATCTCTGACAGTGAAACCAGAGAAGAAAGTGGGAGGATGTTTAGGGAGCTCAACGAAAAAAAATTGAGCAGATGTCCAATAAAATACAGGAGAACATAAACGAAGCAGTTGAAAGGGCTGTCAATAAACTACGGGGAGGGAAATGAGAGCAGAAATGAGAACCATGCAAATAGAAATATCATCGCTTAAAAACTCAGTAGACGAAATGAAAAAAACACAATCGGGGCTCTGAATAGTAGGATGACAGCAGCGGAAGAGAGAATCAGTGAGACTGAAGATGAGCTGCAGAAAGCACTCAGAGATCTACATAAGATGGAAAAAGACCTGATAATGGATCAAGCAACTGAAACAGAGAACAATGGGATGAAGCCAGGCGGAACAACATAAGAATCATAGGAGTCCCAGAGGGACAAGAAAGTAACCCCAAGGAAATTAAAACAGTTAAAAACATCCTGGCTGAAAAGTTCCCGAAGTTAAAGGACAAAGGCATCCAGATCCAAGAAGCCCGCACGTACCAAAAGAAGAGACCCCCAATAGAAAGACCCCAAGACACATCCTAGTCAAAGTAATGGATGCCATAGACAGAGACATAATTCTTCAGGCAGCAAGATCAAAGAAGGAAATTGTATACAAAAGGAGCATCCATTCGACTTTCAGCAGACTTCTCAGAAGACACCCTCCAAGCCCGAAGGCAGTGGTGGGATATAGTGAAAAAACTTAATGAAATGAATGCCTCAGCAAGAATTCTTTATCCGGCTAAACTCTCGCTCAGATTTGAAGGACAGATATACAACTTCTTGGATAAACAACAGCTTAGGAACTTTGTAAAATCAAAACCAACCTTAAAAGAAGGACTGAAAGATCTACTATAAGACGAGACATAACCCAAAAGAACAACCAACCTATTCAGAAAGATGGCACAAAATCCCATGACAATAATCTCTCAATGTCAATGGTCTAAATGCACCAGTTAAGAGACACAAGAGTGGCACAATGGATCAAAAAATTGAATCCGACATTCTGCTGCCTGCAAGAAACACACCCTGAACAATCGGAGCAAAGACAGGCTCAAAATAAAAGGCTGGAAAACAATCCTTCATTCAAACAACCCATCCAAAAAGGCTGGGGTAGCCATACTGGTATCTGACAACATAGACTTCAGGCTGAAGAAGGTCAGAAGGGACAGTGAAGGTCACTTCTTAATAGTCAAGGGATGCATATATCAGGAAGAAATCACGCTATTAAACATATATGCACCAACGAGGGCCAGCAAAATACCTAAAACAACTACTAATAGACTTCAAAGAAGACATTGACAACAACACAATTGTAGTTGGAGACTTCAACACTGCTCTATCAACCCTGGATAGATCAACAAGATTGAAACTTACCAAGGAAATACTGGCCCTTAAAGAAGAGATGGAGGAAAGAGGGGCTGGTAGACATATACAGGGCATTTCACCCCCAAAAAGCTGAATACACTTTCTTCTCCAGTGCCCACGGAACATACTCCAAAATAGATCACATGCTGAGCCATAAATCATACCTCCATAAAATCAAGAAGATAGAAATTGTGCCAACTACTTTTCAGACCATGAGGCACTGAAAATAGAAGTTAATTGTACACAAAAACGGAGACCAATACCAAGTACCTGGAAACTAAACAGCTCACTGCTGAACAACCAGCAAGTCATAAAAGAAATCAAAGAGGAAATCCAAAGATTCCTGGAAACAAATGAGACTGAAGACACGAATTACCAGAACTTGTGGGATACAGCGAAAAGCAGTGTTAAGAGGCAAGTTCATAGCTCTTCAAGCATTTATCAGAAAAGAAGAAAAAGGCCATCATAAACAGTCTGACTTCACAACTTAAGATCTTAGAGAGTGATCAACAAAAGGAACCCAACCCAAGCAGAAAGAAAGAAATAATAAAACTTAGAGCAGAAATCAATGAGATGGAATGTCAAAAAAACAATCCAGAAGATCAACGAAACCAAAAGCTGGTTCTTTGAAAAAATAAACAAGATTGACAAACCACTTGCAAGACTTGTAAGAAAAGGAAAAGAGAGAACCCAAATAAATAGAATCAGAAATGAAAACGGGGGACATCACAACAGAAACCACAGAAATTCAAAAGATCATCAGAGATTACTATGAGAGCCTGTACGCCACAAAACAAGAAAACCTAGAAGAAATGGACAAATTCCTGAATTCCTATAGCTTCCCAAGTCTGCAACAAGAAGATTTGGAATACCTCAACAAACCTATCTCCATCGAGGAAATAGAATCAGTAATCAAAAGTCTCCCCCAAACACAAAAGCCCAGGTCCAGATGGATTCACCAGTGAATTCTACAAAACCTTTAAAGAGGACCTACTCCCAATTCTTTTTTAAGCTCTTCCAACAAATTGAAGAAACAAAAACACTCCCAAATAGCTTTTTACGAGGCACATATCACCCTGATACCCAAAGCAGACAAAGATGCCACCAAAAAGGGAAAACTACAGACCAATCTCCTGATGAATACAGATGCTAAGATCTTCAACAAAATACTAGCAAATAGAATCCAAAGAGTCATCAAAAGATTATACACCATGACCAAGTGGGATTCATCCCGGGAATGCAAGGATGGTTCAACATCCGCAAGTCAATCAACATAATACATCATATCAACAAAAGAAAAAATAAAAAACCATATGATCATATCAATAGATGCAGAGAAGGCATTTGACAAGATTCAACACCTGTTCATGATGAAAGCTCTCCATAAATGGGGAT